>JAJLUB010000054.1:0-79081 GCA_030564085.1 Nakaseomyces uthaithaninus
GCCCACCAGCACCACAGCAGCAGCACCACACAGCAGCACCACAGCAGCACCACAGCAGCACCACAGCAGCACCACACAGCAGCACCACACAGCAGCACCGCGTATCACCGCAACGGGCTCTCCTTTTCGACCCCCCCTGGCCTCTCTCGTATACACAGACCAGACTACACTGGCAGCCCCTATTGGCACCCCCCAGCGAGACACAGACACAGCGAGGCATAGAGACACAGACACACAGACACTGCGATACTGCGATACACACACAGCGATACACCGACAGAACGCAGGGGGATTGGCATTGGTGTCGCGGTCTTGAAAATCCAATTCATCCTCAACACACTCCCCCCCCTCGAAAACCAAAATTTTTAATATAAAAGGAGGCAAGTAAAACTCAATTGGGGTTTCTATCTCTCACTATATCTCTCTCTCTCTCTCTATAGAAACAGAACCCACCAAGGAGTTATTCTTGTTATTCCACCCTACACACACACACACACAAACAAATGTCCGCTGATTTCGGTTTGATCGGTTTGGCCGTCATGGGTCAGAACCTGATTTTGAACGTCGCCGACCACGGCTACACCGTCTGCGCCTACAACAGATCCACCGACAAGGTCGAGCAGTTCCTGGCCAACGAGGCCAAGGGCAAGCCTATCATCGGCGCCTCCTCCCTAGAAGACTTCGTCTCCAAGCTGAAGAGACCCAGAAAGGTCATGCTGCTGATCAAGGCAGGCGCACCAGTCGACTCCACCATCAACCAGCTCGTTCCTTTGCTAGAGAAGGGTGACATCATCATCGACGGTGGTAACTCCCACTACCCAGACTCCAACAGGAGGTACGAGGAGCTTAAGGCCAAGGGCATCCTGTTCGTCGGCTCCGGTGTCTCCGGTGGTGAGGACGGTGCCCGTTACGGGCCTTCCCTGATGCCAGGTGGTGCCGAGGAGGCCTGGCCAGAGATCAAGGAGATCTTCCAGTCCATCTCCGCCAAGGCCGACGGCGAGCCATGTTGCGACTGGGTCGGCCCAGCTGGTTCTGGTCACTACGTCAAGATGGTCCACAACGGTATCGAGTACGGTGACATGCAGTTGATCTGCGAGGCCTACGACATCATGAAGAGAATCGGTGGCTTCACCGACAAGGAGATCTCCGAGGTCTTCGGCAAGTGGAACAAGGGCGTCCTGGACTCCTTCCTGGTCGAGATCACCACCAACATCTTGAAGTACGACGACGTCGACGGCAAGCCTCTCGTCGAGAAGATCCTCGACTCCGCCGGCCAAAAGGGTACCGGTAAGTGGACCGCCATCAACGCCTTGGACTTGGGTATGCCAGTCACCTTGATCGGCGAGGCCGTCTTCTCCAGATGCTTGTCCGCCCTAAAGTCCGAAAGAGTCAAGGCCGCCAAGATCTTGCCAGGCCCAGAGGTTCCAAAGGACTTGATCAAGGACAGACAACAGTTCGTCGACGACTTGGAACAGGCCTTGTACGCCTCCAAGATCATCTCCTACACCCAAGGTTTCATGTTGATCAACGAAGCCGCCAAGACCTACGGCTGGAAGCTAAACAACCCAGCTATCGCCCTAATGTGGAGAGGTGGCTGTATCATCAGATCCGTCTTCTTGGGTGAAATCACCAAGGCCTACAAGGAAAACGCCGACTTGGAGAACTTGCTGTTCCACAGCTTCTTCAAGGACGCCATCACCAAGGCCCAAGGTGGCTGGAGAAGATCCTTGGCTTTGGCCGCCACTTACGGTATCCCAACCCCAGCCTTCGCCACCGCCTTGTCCTTCTACGACGGTTACAGATCCGAGAGACTGCCAGCTAACTTGTTGCAAGCTCAACGTGACTACTTCGGTGCCCACACCTTCAGAGTCCTACCAGAGTGCGCCGCCGACAACTTGCCAGAAGGTAAGGACATCCACATCAACTGGACCGGCCACGGTGGTAACGTCTCTTCCACCACTTACGATGCTTAAATAAACTATTAAATAATGGAAAACAAAAGAAGGGTCTCTCTTTCTTTCTTTCTCGTTTAGAAATATAAATTTAATATAAAAGTTATATTATAAGTCTTTTTTTTGCTTTGCTAACCGTTTTTCCACTCTCTTCCTTAAAGAGAGAGAGAGTGTGTGTGTGTGCAGGACTTGACTCTTTCCTAAACGGTATGTTCAGAGTAGAGCGATATTCCCATATTTACCATTTCCAAGAAACCATACAAAGAACACGACCTCTTGCGGACCATTCAATTGCATCCACATGTGGCATTACCAGGACAACTTCAGCCCAAGGTCTATGACTCTCTCACCACTGCCTCATTACCCACTCTCTCACCACTGCCTCACTACTTATGACTACTGCGAGGGACAGCACATAAGTCCAAATATACGAAATATCACATGCTTCGTACATGAATTTGTGTCAGGTTTAGCCAATAACCACACACACACGCACGGTGGTAAATTCAAAAAGCAACCTTCAACAATGCAACGTGATGAAACTAGAATAGCTTCTAGCCATTAGCTCTTTGCCTGCTGCCCTCACTATATTTCTCAATGGCCCAAACTTAACAACGAAGCCATCGCTGAGAAACCACACAAGGATGTTTGGAATGAACACATATACTGCCCCAGATAACCTAAGTGTGCTAAACCACCCGGCACAATCGGTTGATCCTCCTGGGGATAATTTATATGCGGCAGGGCATGAAAAGTTGTCCAAGAAAAATGGCGGTGGAAAACGTGCTTTCTTGCTGGAGAAATTCAACCAGTTGTGGAAGAGCACACCAAAACCTGAGCAACCGGAGGCCCCCCACAACCCTTCCAGCGGCTCCTGGTTTGGCATTCAAGGTGGAATATTTTCCAAGTTCAACAGTGGATTGACAAAAGGAAACCTGGCGGATCTGTCGCAAGATAACTCTTTTCACTTGCAAGACCATACTCCCTCCATACGATTAAACATATATGGCAACGAGGAAACAACCGAAGATACGTTAACAAGATATTTTAACAAAAGTAACAATGTGACACGAGCAGATATTCTAAAGCTAGATGCAATCGAAGAACGATCAGAAAATGACGAGGAACAGCTCATATTTCCTGAACAAGAATCTTCTGATATATATTTCAAAGCTAACGCTGACCTTCCAAAAACAGCACCGGCATCAAGTGAACCGTATCCTAAGCAATTTGACCCAAACACAGTTGACCTCTCTCACTTAACAGTAATACAAGATCCGATCTATAGAAAAAGTGTTAATCTACAGCTGATAAAGAGGCGAATTACTACAATTGCATCTAAGAGAAACGACATACTGAAAGCAGAAAAAAAACTACTGAGGGATCTGAAATCTTGGGAGAAAAATCCCTATTTAAATGACACGGTAACTCCAAGTTTAGTAGAAGATGTATGTAATATGTTCACTCAAGACTTGGAGTTTGAACAGCGGCTTGGACAAGCATTGAAGCTGTTGGCTGAAACCTTAGGTATAGTATCCAAAAGAGAAATTGATCTCATTACAGCAAAAAAAGATCTGAATAATATCCTCTCAAAATTCAATAAAATGAAAGAGAAAAGAAAAGATAACGAAGAAGATGTCTTGCTTCTCAAGGAAAAACTTATAACTCTTCAACAATCACTTGAAGTCATTCAATTCCACTATGACCAGTCCGTGTCCATTTATGCCAGAAAACAGTTCAACAATTACGGCATTGAAGTTTATGAAACATGCTCCGATTTCAGAAAGTATGCAGTAGATTTTATCAAAAAGAGTTTTTGTGAGTTGGAAAGAGTAAATGCCGATTGCTTTACCGATGACTTGGAGAATTTGAGAAGGAGAAGAGCACAACAGTACTGGTCAACTCTCGCACCTGAGGAAAGAAGAAACCCTAACAAATGGGAAAATTTGAAATCTGGCGTCTACGAACAAGAAGACTCGTTATTGAGAGCTATTTATCGATCACTTCCAAATACATATTCATTTGACGCAATACAAGGGAGCCCATTTAATATAGACGCAGTGATGCAAAATTATGGCGGCATCGAAGAATCGTACCTGGATAAAAGTAGTTTAATCGTTGTTGAGAAAAACCAACAATCGGTAGCAGATAGTGAAGAAAGGACAATACTTGGTGTCGAAAACAGAGAGTCTGTACATAATGTAAATGATATCATTCCTCAATGCGAAACTTTGAAAGTGCTACAGAATCAAAAATTAACAGAGGTCAAAGAAAATACAGAATCCTGGAGTAAAAGTGATGCTTCGCAGTTGAAACAAACCATCTATCCTTCGCCCGACTTGAAAGATAAGTTTGAATCAGCTAAACTAACCCTAGAAGAAAATGGTTGGGATGACGAATCGATGAAAAAAAAAGAAAATATTGAAAATAAAGCTCTCTAAACTACTTCGACCTTCAGAGTTATATATAGTGTTTATCCAGTTAAAATTGTCACATTTCTTACTTTGAATCTATAGTTACAACAATACCATTCAAAACAATCAAAGCTAAACTATATTAAATCCAGATAAAGAGGAAAATATATGCTAAATTGAAAACATAATTTTTTATGATGCTTTTTTTTATTTTACAGGACAATTTACTATCTAGTATAGTAAATAGTAGTTATAGTAGTTATATAACCATTTCATTTTTGGTTTCCAGTCACAATTATTTCCCTGAACTTCATTCGTTTCTCTTCTACTGCGAAGACAGTGTAGAAACATCAAATGTGTCATTTTGATACCTCTTTCTTTCGTTTTGATATGCTTTTCTTACGAGGGAGTCAATTTTTCGACATTGGAGGTCGATTATATCTTGGTAATCAATATTCGAAAACGAACTTTGACCAAAACAATTATCGTATGGATAGTCAAACTCTTTCTCCTCCCAATCAAAGGAGATATCATCTTGAGAATTATCTACCATTAGAGTTAAAGTTTGGTTACACCCTAGCCAGTGCTCGACTTTATCTCTCATTGGCATATTCTTTTCTTCTCTAGGATTAAATAAGATTTTGTTCTCAAAAAAGGAAGTTGTGCAGTTTACGTTGACTTCTTTATAATCAATTAACTTGTTTTCAAACTGTCTCCTTAGATATGCACTGTTGTCGTTAACTCGACTTAAGATGGGTATTTTATCATTTAGGGTTAATACTTTACTGGCAATATTATTTCGCAATTCTGAATTGTCATGGCACTGTGAAACAAATTGCTCCAAGAAATTTTCATCCATGATTTCTTTATTTCCAAATACCTTGGCCGTACCTTGAAATTTATTTACAACTGACGATTTGAGCTCAATTTTATTCCGGAAATGGTTTTGAACAAAATCAAATTGTTGTGAAGAAGAATCCAGTTGAGGTTTCTGTTCAGGTTGATTATGATCCTGAGAAACATTGAAAAATAATTTAGTGGCATGAAAATCATGATCGTCTGTATTTCTGTCGTGCATAAGCTCAAATTCATTTTTTGTATTTCCTCCAGACATTACTACTGGAAGAATTATGTCGATTTGACGCTATAAATTCTCTAAAAAATGCACATATTATCAAAAAGATAGGAGTAGTTAGTTAATAGACAAAAATTCTATTTTTTTACTTCTTCTTTTCAAAAGCTTCTCATGTTTTGTTGGAAATTATAACAGCTCTACCACAAAAACCGCAGCCAGACATAAAACTGAAATAACAATAATACACTTTTCTTAGCTTTCATAAATAACCTTCACCCTGCACTAAAAGTGCAGAAAGGCATGCTTTACAGAGAAATGTTGTAGACAACTATCAATAACTGTAATTTTTATAATATCTATCTAAAAAATGGTAAATATATGTCGTCTTTTCGTTCTTCGCAGGAGTAAATATTGATAAAAGAGTCATGAGAATTTGTTGCCGCTAACATCATTCTATGAGGATGGAAGGCTAAACTAGACAAATATGATGAGGTTGAGGAAGTGCTCGATAGTGTATTCCTTATACCGGTTGCCGCTAGTGTGCTTGCAACCCCCATACCTCCAGATGACTTGATATTCTTGAAGGATGTTAATAAATCACCACCTGTAGTCCATATCTTGATTCGTTTTGTTCCTGTTGCAATAACAGGTGCATGCTCATGTACTTGCATACACACCATAGTTGTGGTATTTTGCTTTCCATCTTGTTTATTGTCATCAAAATAAGAAGCAACTGGCTCATCTTGACGAATATCCCAAAGTTGTATCACACCATTTGTAGATCCACTCGCCAACTCTCGATATCCACCTCTTTGCATATGTATATTATTTATCCACGATCCTGATCTACCAGCTCCGGCTCTCCATCTCCGAACCATTGCAACTCGCGGGTCGGTTCTTCTATCATATACTCGAATTGTCCCATCGGAGAAACCAGCTACAAAAATGTTTCCTTCAAGTTGATCTGAAGTTAGAGATGTGATTTGAGAGGATGTTTTAGCTGGTATATCAACTTCGACTGTTTCTGAGAGTGCATCCCAAATTCTAATAATCTTCACATCGCCCGTAGTCAGTAGAGAACCTCTACTTTGTTGCCATTCTGTTAGTAAACCATTTGATCTGGGTGTTAGTAACATATCTGTCAATCCTCTCCAAGCAGAAATGAGCTCAATGTCTTTAACTGAATCGAAATTTTTGTAAATTTTTATTAAGCCATCGGATGACCCGGTTAGTAGAAGTGGTACGTCATCTTCATTCAGTAACTTAATATCAGTAACTTTGGTTCCAAAAGGATTTCCATTAGAAAACTGTGCAAGTGTACTGTTGGCCTCCCAGTCAAATACTGTAATGGTGTCTCTATCATCGGAACTAACTAAGAAGTTTTCATATTGTGCAAACTTTAAAAGTTTGACATGCGTCTTGTTATCGAATGTTCTAATTTTATTGGACCAATCTCCGTATAAAGCCAGTTTTTTTTGGACTTGGGTTTCTTCTATTACTCCCACATTTCTATTTCTTCTCCAAAGACTTGCAGTGTGTTCAACACTACCAGGTTCTTCTGATTCCGCTTTTCGCATTTGGGGTTCTTGAAAATATTCGCGTGAGTAATCTAAGAACGTACTTTCTAGTGGTAGCTTTCGAGGATTGTAATTCTTTACTGGCCTTGGTGTTTTTGCTGTTGGTAAACCCATTTTAGGCATATTAACATATGACTTTCCTGATAACAAGTTTCCTTGAGAAATGCTTTGTTCCTTGCCTGAATCGTCATTATTGCTACTCTGAAATTTCAGATTATTCAAAAAGTTGAAGACTCTATTCTTATTATTCTCATTATCTGAGTACTTTGTATTTATTGTATTTTGGTCATTCTCATCATCTTTGTTTTGACCGTATGAACCTATTGGTTTCTTCACAATGTGGATTTGTGAGTTACCGAAGTTTAGCTTTCCAGTTTGATTCAAACTAGAACTTCTTGTGGCAAGAAAAGATTCAATCTTAGAGAAAGATTCACCTAGTTCTTTGTGAGCACTTAATTCTGTCAAAATATAATCAATAACTTGCCCTGCAAGATTCTTATTCTCCTCATACGGATCTTCAGAAAATATCAAAAGAGCCTTCCATATAATACTGAAAACAGATCCTCGACTAATAGAGTTTCTATCCTTAAACTCTTCTGGTTTTGAATTACCTCTATCAAGCTGTGCAATTTCCTCTAGGAGTTCATTAAACACCACGACAATGAAGAAGTTGCAGTATCTGTATACAAGATGAGAAAAAAGAGTTATCATTTCCTTTCTAACAATAGGAGATCCATCATTTGTTAAACGTAAACATGCAATTAAATTCAAAATCTCTTGTTGTTTCAGCTTCTTCAAATCCACATTCTCCAATTGGGCTTGCCTCAATTGACAATGATGCAACTGTTGTTCAATCTTAACTTGCTGTTGTTCAAAATGTTGTTGTTGCGTTGCTTGTGATTGTTGTGAATGTGCATTATTTTGAATGTACTGCAATTGTGTATGGAGCTGCTGATATTGCTGTTCCAATTCTTGTTGAAGAACCACAATAATCTCTGCATCATCAAAATCTGATATAAAATATTTCAATGCTAATACTGTTGCAGTTCTGACTTCGGGTACCGGATCCTTGACACCTTTTAGTATTGTTTCAAATAAACCTGAGTTCATACAAATGGATTTATGCAGAGGATTTTCTGAGTATAACAGTCCGATTAAAATTATGGACCATTGCCTTAACAATGGTACATCCGAATTTGAAATGTAATAAGCTAGTTTATTCAATAGTTCCATACTGAAACAATGCATCTGCCCTGCTCTAAAATCTCTGATAAATGAAGCCAAAACAAAAGTAGCCATAGCTTTTTGCTCATCAGTGGTAGAGTTTGTTGAATATAAGTATGATTGGTAAAGGTTATTACGTGTGCTCTGCTGATCATAAAGTTGTGTACGAGACCCAGTCATACCTGACATGTTTCCCATCGAAATACTGCCATTACTGAACGATGGTGCTGATGTAATCGATGGCGATACCCCCCAGTCTGGTACTAAAACAGTGACAAAATAAATGTAACCTTTTTCCTTTATTAGATCTGCCTGAGTATTTTTGAAGTCAATCGACATAATTCTAGCCCAAATAAACACTAAAATTGGTTTTAGTTCAGGTGCTGGACTTTGCAGTAATTTTAGCACATATGGAAAAATTCCGATTGACAGGGATAAATAAACTGCCCAAGGTCCTAAATCCAAAAATCTGGAAAGAAGAACTAAAGCCCTTATCCTATGCACTTGCGATAACAACACCTGCAAAACTATAGGTAGTTGTTCTGGAGGATTTCTTGTGTTTGAAGAATACTTTAGCCACAGCTCAAATGCCGTCAAGTTTTGTTCAAAAAATCCAGTATATTGTGGTTGACTTTGTGTTCTACCATTTCCTATAACAGCCACCTGTGATTTCCTAGTCTGGTTATTCAACCCGGGATGGTTTGCTAGTGACATAGTACTCAAATTACCTGCAGTAAATCTCGATTCAGTCCGAATACTTTCTGGTCTCTGCTCTGGCTGTTTCTGTAATCTCTTTTGTCCTTGAACACTTTCCTGTTGAAGAATGAATTGCGAATCTAGATTTTCATTAACATCATTATTTTTCATTTCTTCAACTAATTTACCTAAAACCTCATCCATAGCCAAATCCCAGACGTTCCACATTGGATGTGTAGCGACAGAATCAGGAAGTTCTGGATCTGAGATAGGGTGACAGTTATACCATGGCATTATTCTTTTTGCCAGCAAAAAATTTCTGAATAATGCTGCAATCATCAGATCATGTCTGAATAATTTCTTAAATAAAGGTCTTGGTAAGGATGTCCATGCAATTGTATCAGTAATGGCAGTGAATATCCAATTCAACTCCCCAAGAGGTGTTCTCCTGTCTGATAACACCCCTGGAATATTGACATTTGGAATTCTAGACCAAAAAGAGCTACTGTTGGCTTTATTTGTTTCTGATTCATAAGTAGCTGGATTCTCAAAGAACATTTTGTACTTTGTATCTTTCAGTTCTGACTGCATTAAGAACACTTTTATACTGATATCAATTGGACAAGTCAAACAACTAGTGAATAAATCAGCTGGAAGTTCAGGACTCATTAACAATAGTTCGTTGGCCCTACACGATGCCAACTGAAAACATTGTTGGTATGCAGAAGTTGGTGAAATGGCTGCGTTATCATGATTACCTGCCTCATCATCCCTGACTCTTTTCTCTACAAACTTTTTAAAATTGGTGACTATATTTCCTGCACTGCTGCAATCGTAAACGTAAACACATGGGGCTCCTAACCATGTTTGTAAATCATACAGCGAGACAGGAATATATTGTGTATAACCTCTATTGAATACCCAAATTTCACCGGATGGTGTTGGTTGTGGTACACCATGACCATTGTAATGGAAAAGAATGCGGTCATCCTTTGATTGTCTTCTTAAAGAGTTGCAGAACCTTTTAACATCTTCTACACATGGGTCCAAACTCTGTTTATATCGCGTCCTCAGAGAGAGGGTCTCATATTGTGCTTGCAGGTTCTTACCTATCTGCTCAATAGCTTTTTTGGAGTCCTGAAAGTTCAGTGGGTCTACCCATGCTTCAATCCTTGCAGAGGGATGAGTCTTTACCACATCTGGTGGATCAACACCAAGATTAAGACACAGCAACAATGCTGCGCTTACTGTTTTCTGTCGGTCTTTCATAATCTTCCAGTCGGGGATAGGCTGGTAGTAGTGTTCCTCATCTTCGTTTTTCTCATCTTCTGGGGTTGGATTTCCAGATGTCTCATGCCTTTTGTCATCGTAATATAGAAAATAGGTGCTTTTCAACGCTTCAAGTAGCTGTTCACTGCTATATTGATCCTCAAAACCATGTCTCATCACTTCATTCAACGGCCTGAGCGGCTCAGGCCCATACACAGGCATCTTCCTCTATTTTATGCAAACAAAAACGAATAATTATACCTCGAGAGCGGGGTACTTCAACTTCTGAAATGGTGTACAGTGAGTGCCAATTTGTTGTGCCGCTATTTCCGGCAGCAATTGATAGACTTGCCGTCCTGTTCGAGTAGCTGTCGGAGCAATAATGCTAACACAAACGACCATTTATGACATATTCAGAGTCCAATCATCATAAGCTTTACATTATCGCACAGAAAACCGTTAGCAATGGTCTCGGGTGATTCCAATATAAACACATACACGAATCACATCACATGATAAGATAACCCGGATAAAATCAGGTGATAGTACTTACCCGGATAAAATCAGGTGTTTATTGTATTTACCCGGAACATTGTTTGGTGGGCAGAGTTTCTGTGTGCTTTTGCCTGTGGGGGTGTGTGCACGCAATTAGTAATTGTAAGCTCATCGCAAGGCTGTTGGACTGCTCCGATGCTGGTCCTTTTGGTTACTTAATGATACCCCATCCTCCTCAGTCTTACGATGTTCCTGCCACGCAGGTCGACAACACAATATTGATTATAAGGACTGCCCTTTGAACAGACGATCTTCAGAATTTCTAGCCTTGAATTGAAAGAGCGATAGAAGTGGGAAACAGTAAAAGCATGGCTAGTTCAACACATAATCCTTCAATTCTTCTAAAACGTATTCTGAGTTTGACGGATGCCGTGCCGTTGCTACTGGTGACGGATACAGTTGCCCAAAGTTCACAGTACTTAGTCCACGAAGTAGTGCACAATATTCTTGAAGCACAAAGGAACCGAGATGACAGCACAATTGTGTGTGTAGGGTTTGAGGGCATTTCAAAACCTAAATATTGTGACGTGTTTATTGATGTGAATTCTGTTGGATTCACTAAGTTGCCGGAGATCATCAGCTCTTACCTCCCCACAGCACAAACCCCTGTGAAACCTGGGAGCAAAAATTTAGTCGTAATAGATTCACTGAACCACATACCGCGATCCCAATTAAGTCAGTTTATCGCCGCTATCGCCTCACCCCATGCAACTATCTTGGCGACATTTCACAGAGATATGCTGGATACAAAACTTGATAAAGGGCTGGACAATTACCCTTCCACAATGGACTTGCTGGGATTTATGGCCACAACAATTATTGACATTGATGCTATAGCTCCAACTGGCACCGATGAAGAAGAATTGACCGCAGCACTTGGAAGAGTAAACGTACTCCGTGGTCTGAATAACAAGGTTTTCAATGTCGTTCTCACAAACAAGAGAAGGTCAGGAAGATCTTTGACTTATGAGTTCAGAGTAGATCCGTCCACTCACCAGTACACACTAATAGAAAACAAGAAAGAGGAGGACACAACAGAAACACCTGATATGCTACAAGGCCTATCAACTTTCAACCTTTCTACCTCAGACAAGCAGAAAAGAGCTAGAGAATTGGTCGACCTTCCATTTTTGGAGGCTCAATCATTAACCACTGGTGGTACTGCTATTGTTTATGAATACGAAAAGGATGACGACTATGATGAAGAAGACCCTTACGAGGATCCATTTTGAGAACTCGAATTGAAAAGTTACATCTTCAGTAAAGTTTACTGTTTGTCCCAGCATCTTTTAGCATAGAATATACTCTTCTCATTAGTACCGTCTTGGTTCATTTCCATTCAATGAGACAAGTTTATACAATATATATTAAAAAGCTTTATAACGACCTAATACCTGCAATAACATCATAATCTATTAATTGAACTGAATAACGTTTTCAATCCTTCTTTTTACCACCGTTTAGTTTAGCCAATAACTTCATTTTTAGTCTTTTTAGAACTGTCTTGATATTTCTCTTGGCCATTATTTTGTCTGCCTGCTCAAGAGTTAGTAGCCTCTTTACTATCATGTTGTAAAGCATACCAAAAATCAACCCCATGATAGTCGAGGTGATAATATTGACATTATAAGGCATACTGAAATCAGGTGTGGATAAATATAACAAAAGTGTACTGGTTCTGAGTTGGTAGGTCGTTGGTTCAACCACCGTTATTATAGCTGCTTGCACTTCAAATCCATGATTAGCATCCGGTGGATATTCCGCAAGTTGTAAAATTGCTTTATCAAATTGGTATGATAAAGAGAATGTTGTTTTTGCGGGAACAATGATCTCAAATTCCAAATGAGTTGGCTTTTCTCTATCCTTAGCAGGCTCGTAATGACTGGACTTTATAACATCATTTATATTTATTGTGGTATTCCTGCTGTCCAAACGTAGTGTAGAAAGATATACTCTCATGAACCATGGCAAAGTCTCAAAATAAATAAGTTTAATAGATTCGTCATATGGATTTCTGAATACTGTACGAATACCACCATGATCTTGACCATAACCAGTTAGGGATCTACTGACATAAATTGGAACATCCCCTGTCGTAAAAACATTTCTGCTGTCGTCAGTTTCAAAATAGACATCGTAATCAACCTGGTCATGAAGCTCGAAACAGTTACTTTCTGTAGCCATCAAGCTACCATTCACACTAATGAATGCATTCCACTTATCAGTCACTGTGGCACAAATTTTTGATGGATTGTAGGACAGTTGATTAGAACCTACAACCTTCCTCCCAAAAATATCTGACAAATCAAATGATACTTCTGTTTCTTCTGGGAGAGGGAAACACATAAACTCATCATGTGGTTTTGATAGATCACATCTTAGCTCAGACGAATCTAATGGTTTAGGAATAGGCCGTGAATTTCTCTTCAGAGATTTTGGGACATTAGTTACCATATCCACTATAGCATCCATTTCAAACTTACAGATATTGTGAATTTCATCACACACAGTGTTAACATCAATAGACATGCTATGCCATTCAGAGTCAAAAATTTTGTGACTGTCTAACAAAGAGGACAATCCAGACTTTCCCTTTGTTGGTAACAACTTGATTAATGGAGTTAAATTCTCGGTACAGATTGGTTCATTGGCTAAAGATGCGTGTAGCAGAAACAAATCATTCTCAGAGTCAAAAACTGGAACCATATTCTGTTCATTATCTGATCCCATTGAGAATTGTTGTGGTGCCAAAGGAAATACGGTCTTAGAACTGTCGATGAAATTGATCGAGGCACAGAAAAGTCCACTCAGTGAATTCGCCAAAGATTTCCACTGTTTGTAAGCCGCATTACTATCTTTTGCCTCTATAACAGCCCACAGTTCTACGCCAGATGCACCAGATTTGAAACCGTCAAACGGCAGTTTGCCCCACAACTCTGAATCCCAGAACCCTCTGGTAAACCTGAGATGTAGCTGTCTTGCACCTGTGTTTTTCAGCAGTGGATCTATCGCCCTTGGGAATACTGTATAATGGCTGTATTCATCGTAATCCTTAATAGACTTCGAGGGATTGAAAGTTTCAGATTCCAAGCCGAATTGAAAAGAAGAACGTAGGTAATTCTTGGGTAGCGGCTGTAAGTTCAACTCTTCATGAAAAGGATATCTGACTTCCCCTCCGTGTGTCTTCTTCTTCTGTATATACTGCTTAGAATGTTCAATTACAACCTGCCTTTCTTCAACCACCTGCTTTTCTTCCTCAACCACTGGCGACTTCACTTCTTCGCTACTGAAGGACTCAGTTGAGCTACATATAGCTGAACTGGATACATAGTTCCCACTCTCCATGATGGAACCCGAGGGAATGTGTAAATCATCATCAACTTCCAACGCGTGAACACCTAAAAGAGCCACGAAAGCCAATTCCAATAGCTTCATGATGGCACGCTCCCAATCAAATTGACCTCCAAAAATCAGTTTCCAGAGTTGCTTGAAATCTACAACCTCTGTGAGCCCGTATCTAACCACTAACTAACTCTAAAACCTAGAGAACAGCCCACAAATCAATCTCCTTCCCTATAAAAACTGTTTTGTTAAACACCATAAAGAAGCAAAGTAAGGCTCTTTTTGCCGAGGGTCTGCCAAAAATCCAAAAAAGCTGCAAATTCATAAATTTCAACATTTGATAAAATCGATGAGATGGACTCGTTGATGTGTTTTTTAGGGTCTTCAGAGCAGATACTACACTGTATAACGCTTGGGTATACTAGTAGTGGATCATACCTACACTTTGTACTGGGATGAGTTATAGTATTCCGCAGGACTTGCGGAAAGATATACGGCGAGAGCTACGGGATGACGAGGAGCCTGATGTTCTACAAGAGAAAATGGCGTTCCAAAGGAACGCCAAACAGCCAGATGGGGATGATAGGAGGAAGAGGGCGAGAATAGACGTTGGCTATGAGATACCGGGATCGGATGTCAAGCAGAAGGACGAGCTAGCGAACAATCTGGTGACTGAGGTCCCTGGGGTTGGTAGCTTGCTGTTTTTCAGTGATGCAGATCGACTACACTTTGGGTGTTTATTAGAGAAACTTGATGAAGAACACTTGAGTGGAGATGAGAGGAAGAGGAGGCAGTTCCTGAGATTTGTTTTAAAAGTGAAAAACTGTATTCCCTCTGTGCGCAAATCGGCGATGCGCTCACTAAATGAGAAGGCGGTTAACTTTGGCTCCTCCGTAATTTTCGATAACTTGGTTCCAATCCTTATAGATAGGTCGTTGAATGATCAGGAGAGGCACTTAATGATGAAAATTATGGATAGGATGATACTTAGATTAGGAGACGAAGTGATGCCGTTTTCTAGAAAATTGATAGATGCCATTGGCCCATTGTTACTGGATAAAGAACCTATGATAAACGTCACTGGGACGAATATCATCATGAATTTGACCTCAGTGATTGGATTTGCTGGAATGATTAAGGCAACTAGAGCAAACATTGAAGATGAGGATGAGTATCTACGAAATTGTGCCGCTCATATTTTAGCGGTCGTTACCAAAACTGTGGGTTTGAAGCAGATGATGCCTTTTTTTGCAGCTCTTATGAAAACAAAAAAGACATGGAGAATACGACACACTGGTGTGAAAATTATTAAACAAACTACTATTCTAATGGGTTCTGGCGTTCTACCGTTCCTAAAACCTCTGTTATCAAGCTTAAGAAGGGGCATTGTTGATGAACAGGTTAGCATCAAGATTCTCACTGCTGGCACAGTGGCACTATTAGCACAATATAGCTTTCCACATGGCATGGATGCATTCGAAATTGTTTTGGAAGACATATGGAAAGGGTTAAAAAGCTCACGTGGTAAAGTCTTATCCTCCTTTCTGAAATGCATGGCTTCAATCATTCCCCTAATGTCCTCAGAATATGCGGGATATTACTCACAAGAAGTGATGCGTATTTTAAAAAGGGAGTTCAGCAGCCCTGATGATGATATGCGGAAAACAGTGTTGTTGGTATTACAAAAATGTAGTATTTCTGAGAGTGTTACATCCTCAATGATTCGTAATGAAATTGCAGATGCTTTCTTTGATAGATTTTGGGTGAGAAGGGTTGCCTTAGACTTACCAATGAATAAATTGGTGGTTTACACAACGGCAGTACTATCTAGTAAACTTGGTGGTGCACTTACTCTTCAAAACTTGGTTAGCTCTTTAAAGGATGAATCAGAACCACTTAGAGTCATGGCAATTCATGCAGTTGATAAGGTAATAAAAGCTCAAGGTACAGCTGATGTAGACGAAAATTTGGAGGCACTATTAGTAGACACTCTGCTCATTTCATTCCAAGAACAAAGCACAAATGACGCAATTATTTATCGAGGTCTCGGAACCCTAGCACGAAGTTTGAATACGAGGATGAAGCCATATTTAACTCCAATAATATCAACAGCATTGAATCTCCTCCGACATAAAGTTACACAGAGCAGACAAAACGCAGCAGATCTTTGTGCAACTATATCCCCCGTTATATGGAATTGTAAAGAATATGATATGCTAGACAAACTTAATATCATCTTATATGAATCATTAGGAGAAGTTTATCCGGAAGTACTGGGATCCATAATAAAAGCAATCTTAGAAATTGTCAAAATTACCAATATTGACAAAATTCAGCCACCAATCAATCAAATCCTACCCACATTGACTCCAATTCTAAGCAATTCTCATAAGAAAGTCCAAATTAATACAATTAGACTAATCTCCACAATCTGTTTGAGAGGACCTTCATACGCACCTCCTAAAGAATGGATGAGAATTTGTTTTAGGCTACTTGATCTATTGAAAAGCCCAACCAAAAACATCAGACGAGAAGCCAACGATACCTTTGGATATATTGCTAAAGCAATTGGACCACAAGATATCCTTGTTGCTTTATTAGATAATCTGAAAGTACAAGAACGTCAACTTCGTGTCTCCACCTCAGTTGCAATCGCTATTGTTGCGAAAACATGTGGGCCTTACACGGTTATCCCTGCCCTGATGAATGAATACCGAACTCCTGAAACAAACGTACAGAACGGTATTTTGAAAGCTATGGCATTTATGTTTGAAGACATTGGAGGTTTGGCCTCAGATTACATTTACTTTTTAGTTCCTCTACTTGAAGATGCCCTTACAGATAGAGACTTAGTTCACAGACAAACTGCTGCCACTATAATCAGACATTTGGCATTACATAGTGGGGGCCGTGGCTTTGAAGATGCATTTATCCATTTATTGAACTTGATAATACCAAATATCTTTGAAACCTCACCTCATGTTATCGAAAGGATGTTGGAAAGTTTGGAAGCCTTGGTGTTTACATTAGGTCCTCCCCTATTTTTAAATTATATTTGGGCTGGCCTGTTCCATCCAGCCCAAAAAGTCAGAAATGCATACTGGGCTTTATATGATCGTGTTTATATTAGAAATCGGGATGCTATTGTTCCCGCTTATCCAGCTGCCATTCGCGATCAGTTAGATTTACCAGAAATGGACGTAATTTTATAATAATTTTGTAATTTGATATCCCTTTGCATACTTTAATGAAAGATTTCTGGATTAACGTTTTGTTACATTCTATATGCTCTGTTATCATCAATTAGACCTTAAAATAAAAATTGCAAGTTTTGGGAAAACGAGAAAGACAAAAGAGACAATGAATAAAACTACCCTCTAGAAAATGGCAATTGCTCATATAGAATAATAGTACAAATGCAAATAGGTTATGGATTCTGAAATACAACTCGATAACTATACTGTCCAGACTTTTAGTCAAGTGACTGATACTCAGGACGCCAAAAAAACACTTAACGATGCTGACTTAAGAGCAACCAATATTCTTTCCACCATGAGGTATGATCCGGCCTTTGCAAGGTTTAATGAAGACACTTTGGAAATATCTCCTCAACTGGCTGGTACAGTTGGATTGAATAGTAGTTGTATTACTAATGCAGTGAACAAATGGTTTGAGGAGCCCACACAGTCTGCAGTTTCTGTGGAAGAAATACCCAAAATACTGGAGATGTTACTCAAAGATAGCGTAACTTTTGATAATGGAACTGATTTATACAGCGTGTTTTACTACAGATTTCTGTTACTGGGCGAACAATTCATAAGGTTAAAAATAGCTGCTTATATTTTTGAGCGTCCCCTTGACATAACATTGAGGGAATTCATCAATGGGCTGGTAAAATCACTATATGATGCCCAAAATGAAAACAATACCGAGTTAGCATCAACAGAACAAATGATGCAATCTGTACTAAATAAAACAAAATGCTATAAAATGAGAGTACTGTTGAAGTTCGACAATTCCGTCGAGTACCAGGCTCACGAAATCGAAAATATTTCATACAAAATAACTGGTTCAGAGTATTTTGTACGCTGCATGCTAGGTCCATTACTTACACCCAATATAATTTCGAAAGACAACATATGGGATGTTTTTCTTGATACACAATCAACAGAAACCTCTATTTTGACCTCTCTTAAAACTACCAATAGAGACCATTACTCAAAGGCTAGAGAAAGGATGGAAAAGATGAGAGAAGAAGCAAATGTAAAGGGTCGATCGGAAATCTTAGTGTGGAACAAAAGAAGAATGTTAATGGAAGGATCAATCACCAATGTGGCCATTATTGATGAAAACAACATACTAGTTACTCCTACATTAATGAGTGGTTGTCTTTGCGGCACAATGAGACATTATTTACTGAGACAAAACTTCATTAAATCGAAAGATATTAGTATCGATGAGTTGAAAGAAGGACAACATGTAATACTATTCAATGGTGTAATGGGAGTCGTTGAGGGCAGAATTAGACTCTCTTCAAACAAATAAATTAGAGCTACCTATCTGGGAAATATTCTTAAAAACGTTAGTGCAAAATCTAGTTCATTTTAACATTTGTTGCCAATAAATTGTTGTAATTATAATATACATTTCTAAGTTAGGTTATTCTTTATAAAATTTTATCATCTACATTCCACTCTTTCTTGGACTTAGTTTCTGTGAACCTTTCTCTTCTTGGTAACAGGTGTTTTACCACTTGCACCTATAGTAATATTTACCTTAGGAGGAACCGGGAAACCATATGACTTGGCAACCTTCGCTAAATCCAATTTATCAATTTGATAGACAGTTTTCAAGGAATGAGAGGAATAAGCCTGCAAATATGATCTGTAACCGTCTTTTGCTGTTTGGTGTAGATAATAATTGGACTTTATGAGTTTTTCCAGCTGGGATTGTACGTTTGCAATTTTATTTGTAGGGAACTCATATTCGTTTAATGGTACTTTAGCAGCCTTCAAGTATCTTAAAAAGCCCAGCTCATTAGGGATCAAGAACATAAGAGATTTCCCCTTACCGTTAGTGCCTCTTGCAGTTCTTCCTACTCTGTGAATATAATCTCTTGGATCATCAGGTGGGTCAAACTGGATGATCCAGTCTACAGCAGGAATATCCAACCCTCTGGCAGCCACATCTGTACAGATGAGGATGCCTCTTTCAGCGTTACAAAACTCGAAGAATGTGTTTGTTCTTTTTTGTTGCTTTTGCTTACCGTGCAATTCCAGAACCGGCAGGTCGATGTAGTTTAGAAGCTCAGCGTAATACTTCACAGAGTTACAGGACGACAAAAACACAATAATCTTTTTCTTTTGGTTTCTCTTCAAGAAAGAGAAGAGGAGTAAAAATCTCTTATCACTCTCGCAGACGACGTAACCTTGTTCCAAACCATCTGCAGTTGATGAATCCTTCTCGGACACAACGTTGATGAATAGTGGACCTGGTCTCAGCGAGATTCTACTCAAATCCTCCACCTTAGTGGTCTGTGTAGCAGAGAACAACATTGTCTGTCTGTCCTCGTTTGGCAGAATTTTGATAATCTGTCTCATTTCGTCTTCGAACCCAATTTCCAGAATTCTGTCAGCCTCGTCGATGACAAGCGCCTTCAAGTTCTTGTAAATGAAACCTTTAGTGTTCTGCAAATGATCCAGCAGTCTGCCCGGAGTAGCAACCAGCAAGTTTACACCCTTCATCAACTTCTCTGCTTCCTGTCTTCTATTGGCTCCACCGATGACGATCCCAAAAGTTTGGGAGTGGAACTCCATCAATTCCCTAACAACACCAAAAATCTGCAGCGCCAGCTCTCTGGTAGGAGTGATGATAACCACACCAGTACCGTTTCTAGGCTTGAACTTCAAGGAATGCAGCAGTTCAATAGTAGGCAGCAAGAAGGCCAGCGTCTTACCGGACCCTGTCTTCGCAGCACCCAGCACATCTCTACCGGCCATCAGAGGTGGAATGGTCCTAGCCTGCACAGGCGTCATCTTCTCAAACCCCATCTTCTCGATCGCACGCATGGTAGGCTGCGACAGCTTCAGGGAATCGAACGTGTCCTCGACATCGGCCTCGACATCGGCCCGCACGACAACTTCCTCTCTGTCCTCTTCTCTGGACCGCTTCTTATCAGACATGGCTTATCGTTGCTTGCTCACGGTACCAAACTCACCTTCAATATCAACAGCAGCGACCAAAAATAACAATCCGGCAACTTCTGCAAACACAGCTGGACTATACCCACCAAGCTGATATATAGCTCGCACAGGCTAAGCTCATCGCATTACTTGGGCATCGGGGCCATCGCAAGAAAAAAATTAAATGATTGCAGCAAAAAAATTTTTCAAACTTTACCCGGAGTTGCCATGTGATAATTACGTACTATGAGATCTCAGATAAGAGAAATGAAGTCTACATAGCAAGTGTGAGCCATTTACGATAACACTGGGAAAGGTGTTGCCGCCCCCTTCCTCCCGGTGGCGGCAAAGCAGTGCATGCCAAGAAACGGCTGTCTGTGCCTTCCATCAAGGTAGCATATGTTGGATGGCCCGCTAGCGGGCCATCCAACATATAACAGATATAACCGTGTGGACAGGCCTGCCCACACAACTTCTCACTCTGAATGCAGGTGCAAACACCGCACACAGCATGCATACCTCCATCCTCAGGAAAAATACCTCGGCACCAGCAAAGATCCAAGCCCGCAGGGAGTCAGTGAGAGCAAACTCACTTGGGGAGGGTGGGGAGATAATCTTTGCACGCCGCGTTACAAGAATACACAGGGATGTGCCTCCCCCCCCCCCGGGCCGCGTAAACCGGCAACGGGTCCCAGGAGAAAAACCGGATTTACGCCAACGAGGGCCCGTGACGTTCCCATTGTGCGTTTTTGGCGGGGCCGGCGAGACAGCGTGCGCGGGGGGGTGCATTGTGCAGACGCAGAGAGGCACTCGTGCCGGCGCAGGGAAGGACTGGGCGGGCAGGACACTGGGTGAGGTTTTTCCGTGACCTGCCTTACGCGGAGAGGAACTGGCCAGGTGGGGGGTGCGGGCCCTTCTGAGAACAATGGCTCTGCTAACATCGAGGGATTGGTGGGGGGCAGAGAAAACTGGCGGAGGGTGGGGTCAGGAGAATAAAAGAGCGCGGGGTGCGTTTGTTTCACTGCCCCACTCTGTGTTTACGAAGAACGAGACGCAGTCGGAACAACTTGCAGGAGGTTGGGGGGGTCAGGGAGAGAGCGTGCAGGGAATCAGCGGTGGGGTCTTTGTCCTGGTAAGGACGGAGGCGGACAGCAAAAGAAATGCGGAACAATTGGCGGGAAGGAAAGCAAAGAAGCGGAAAAAAATTTTCCGGCGGGACCCGCGGGTGCGCACCGCAGCAAAGGAAAAGCTGGCTCTTGCTAGTCGTATGCAGTGCCGGCAGTATATAAGGAGGAGCTTTCCTAACAGCCTTGGGATGTGGAAGCTACAGTAGGGAATTGGTAGGTTGGGCAAGGGCTACAATAGGAGTAGGAGATATGGATGTTGCACTAGAAGAGATGGAGGACTACTCCGCTGACTATGGGACGTTTTTGAAGGGCAACCGGTTGCGGAGCGACTCGGACAGCGAGCAGGAGAAGGCGTTGCAGTGCAAGTACGTGATACGGAAGGCGGAGGACCCGCTTGGGGATGGGCACTTCAGTGTGGTGAAGGAGTGCATGAACATACACACCCGTGATCTGTTTGCGATGAAGATGATCGACAAGTCCATTGTGCAGGACAAGCTGAAGCTGATCCAGCGCGAGTTCGAGCTGCTGAAGCACATCAGCGAGACCATACGTGCGCTAGAGCTGTCCTCGACGTCCTCGCTTTTGCAGAGCTCCGGCGGGAACTGCTCGCACTTCGACGGCCACCACCACATCCTGCAGCTCTACGACTTCTTCGAGACCTCCAACAACATCGTGCTTATTACACAGTTGTGTCAGAAGGACGACCTGTACGACACGATTATAAAGAACCAACACCTGGACCTGGAAACGCAGGTGAAGCCATATACCGCGTGTCTTATCAGCGCACTGGACTTTCTGCACTCCAGCGGTATTGTGCACAGGGATATCAAGGCCGAAAATGTTTTGTTCAGATTGAAACGCCAGCCACAGTCGAGTGTTGTTCTTGAAAAGAACAACTACGATCTATCTGCTCATGACTTGATTCTGGCTGATTTCGGGTTAGCTACCAGGGTAAACGTAGATAGTACGACTACACTGCGCGAGTACGTGGGGACCATCTCCTACATTTCACCGGAGATCGTCGCCTGCAAGAACGTGAGCTCAATCAATTCTACGGAGGAAATCGAGAAAATTCCCAAGTACTCAACACCTGTCGATATCTGGGCTCTCGGAGTGCTCACGTACTTCATGGCACTCGGATATACACCATTTGATTGTGAGACTGATGATGAAACCATTGATTGCATATCAAAGGTAGACTACTACATAGACGAAGATGATCAGAAAAATGAGAAATTTTCAACTTTCTGGGATTTCCTTGAAGTCTGTTTTGAAAAGGATCAGAACAAGAGACCAACTGCAAAAGATTTGAAAACTCATCCATTTATCAAGGAGTTCTTCAAAATGACTCCAATTTCATCATCCTTCAACTTTCTGGAGAGAAGAAAATCTTTGAAACGCAATCACTCCACCAACTCATTTCATCTACTCAGAACACCATTGACCAAAAATTCATCAGCAAACTCGGCACTATCCTCAGCTGCTTCTTTGTCACCTTCACCAAGCATGTCATATACAAACTTGATAACAGCTCCAACTTCTGCGTCATTGAAACCTGAGGTAAAACTTTTGAAAAGGAGTGGTCATTCAAGTCATTCGAATTTACAACAACTCAATCTAAATTCGAGAGAGAAAAGCTTAAAGAACATAAAGGATACGTTGCAAAGAACATTATCAATGACTTCTCTTAAACCTACCAGTTCAACGAACCTATTAAGTTCTGTTTCTCCAAGTAAGCAAACAAACCTTGTTAAAAAGAACTCTACTTTCGTGCTAGACCCCAAACCACCACTTGCATCCTTAATGAATGGCTGTTTTAGTACCACACCGGAATCAAAATCTAACTTCAGCACTCCTAGGGTTTTGTCCAGGAAAAACTCATCAACGAGTCTTGGATCGCTGGGAAAGAAAAGCACTAGAGTGACCAGCTCTGGTACTAATACCAATATTACTAGCAATCATAGCGGAGTGATTATGAATGTTAAGCCATCAATATTGCATTCGACAAGCACCCCAAATGTCAAGACAGTAGATGAAACGAAGACATTAATGGATGAAGATGACGAAGAAGAAGATGATGACGAGATGGGCATTGTGATATAATTAAGCTATTGCTCTCCACGACAAATGTTTTGTTTTGTTTCACGGTTATTTTTATTTTTATTTTTTTTTGTTAGTTTCTTTATTTTAGGGCGATTCAATTCAATATTCCAGACACTTTATTTTTTACATTATTACAGAACCATAATAGTCGCATGATCACGGCAACAGCAGACTCGTATATTAACATCAACCAATTCCTCATTTGATAAACAGAGTTGGGATGAACACCAAATTTTTTTTTCTCCTCTGTTAGTGATTTATTTTGATCTACAACATTCTATTCCCGATCAAACTATATATGTCTGTACTTTTGATATATTTTCATATAATATATGCCATTCACTTAACCACATTTGCAACACTTTGGAGAACTAAATGGCAATGTAGTGTGTAATTTAACAAATCATTCACTCACGTGATCTCTAAATTGTTATTCTCTCTCTTTTTCATTTTTTTTATCATTTCGAGTTGTCGTGTCACGAAAAATTGCAGCGCCGAATCAAACCAATATATTAGGTTGGCATTGTGCCCTTTTGTGAAGAATAATTCTATAAAAACCCAATATAGGTCAATTTGAAGTAATAATAAAGCATCAGTTGTCCTTTTCTATGTGGTTATCTGAATCTCAAAGTATGTACCAACCAACCCAATGAAGTTATCTCTAGTTATGAGATTGAATTTGCACCATCGTGTGTGCATTGCTGTCCCCTTGTCATAAACACGCAAATTACTGACAAATTTGAGCTTTGAGAGCTTTTAAAAATGGATATGAAGGTAAAAATTGACTGTTATTTTTAATTTTTACGCTGCATAAATATTTTTTTTTTGAGCATCCTTGTCGTTATGTTATAGAGTTTGGTGTTGCCTTCACCTTTGGTGGATTTCTGTTCTTCCTCTTTGGTATATTCACGCTATTTGACCGTGCTTTACTAGCATTGGGTAACATATTATTTCTTATCGGTGTTGTCCTGATTATAGGGACCCAAAAAACAGTTATATTCTTCTCTAGGCCTACAAAAAGACGCGGTTCCTTTTTCTTTATCCTGGGTATCTTCCTGATTTTGATTAAATGGACATTCATTGGCTTCTTGGTCGAATCGCTAGGCATAATCGGGTTGTTTGGTGATTTCTTTGGTGTTATTGTCCAATTTTTGAGATCACTTCCAATCATCGGCCCTATATTATCCAACCCAGTAGTGGCTCCTGTTGTTGACAAGTTAGCTGGAGTCAGAGTGTTACCAGTGTGATAAGCACACATTTTCGATATCACTTACATACACTTGTGAAACGCTGTACATTTACACATATTCCTTTTTGTATTATTTATAGAAGAAAACATATTATTTCGAATACATTTAGTTTCCCAGCTAATTCATTCTGTGGGGGTCAAATCAAACTCAAACCGGAACAGCTGATATGAATTCTCCGCACAATATAGTGAATTGATTACTGCAGTGATGTAAAGGATGCTAATTAAAGGCTTAAACTCTCTATATATTTTATAAATTACAAATTCCCTGAGAATAGTACAGACATAAGAGAAAGCTGGTAATTCATTATTATCGAGTTTCAATTTTTACAAGTATTATTCATTTCCGACTAAATTTACTTACCATTTCGGCAAAATTTAATACCACATCGTCAAATCCATATTGACCAACTAACTGTACCCCAATCGGCTTACCTTTGATTGGTGGCATCGATAATGTAGGTAACCCCGCTAACGACATCGGCATAGTGAATATATCATTCACGTACTCGTTAGTTGGGACCTCTAATTCTTGAGAACTAAACTGATCCAGTCCCTTGGGAATATTCATTGCAGTCAAACATAAAATCAAATCGACTCCATTATTTGACTTGGTGATAGATTTGTTATTCAAAAGAACATTTGGACTCTTAAATATGGAGTCGATGTCGTCAATTAGCTGAACTCTTAACTTTTGTGCTCTAATGTAATTATTCTTGAAGGATTCTGAACACAAATTATAGTTACCAAGCAGTATTCTGTTTCTCACCTCTTTTCCAAAATTCTTTCTGGTTGGTGCAAATAAAGTATTATCGTTTATATCCGACTCTGTATCTCTATAACCATAACGTATGCCGTCATACCGAGACAGATTCGATACTGCTTCTGCAGGAGTAATTGTGTAATAAATGGGTAATGCATTTTTTATCGAGGGAATTGAAATAGGTACAACATCATGTCCTTGTTTCATCAACATAGCAATAAAATCCATTAGAGTAGACATGATTTCCTTTGGCACATTGTCTTGATTTAGTTCTTTGGCAATACCTATTCTATATGTTTTCTTCTCATTAACATTCTCTTCCTTATATAACTCCTGAATCTTATTCCTTAAACCCACATCCAAGGAGGTTGGATCCTTGCTGTCATAGTGGTTCAAAATATTGTAGACCTTCCGCACTACCTCAATATCTTTCGATAATATACCAACTGTATCTAGTGACTGTGCGTAAGCAACAACTCCAAATCTAGATATCCTCCCGTAGGATGGTTTAAAACCATAGATAGACCCATATGCTGCTGGTAGCCTTACAGAGCCTCCTGTGTCCGTTCCCAAACTAAAATCAACGAGATCAGCAACTACGGCAGCAGCAGAACCTGAGGACGATCCACCCATAACAACTTTATCTGATGCTGGAAACAAAGGATTGTACGTGGGACCAAAGCATGAGTGAATTCCCCGCGAACCCATTCCAAACTCATCCAAATTTGTCTTACCAAGAATAGCACTACCGGCCTCAGTTATCAATTTAACAACTGTTGCGTCGTAAGGTGACTTGTACTCTCGCAGCAACTCTGACCCACATGTTGTGGGCATATCCTTCGTCACTATATTATCCTTAACACCACAGAGTAGTCCAGCCAGCTGCCCTACCTTCTTAGGCTCCTTTCTCAGGACCTCAGTGTTCAAGCATGTAAATATGTTGAATTTGGCTTGCAATTCAGTCAAAGTACGCAGGGTAGACATTGCATATGTCAATTATAGCAGAAAGAGAGCAACGTTAAACAATTATCTGTGCAATTTCCCTACCTCTATTGATCCAGTCGTACTTTCAATAGTCTGACTTATATGTCCAATGAGTCTTCATGTATGTCTCCTTCCAAATCTTTTCTTAGAGAGAATGACTGATAAAGCGATGAGATCATAGCGGATTGAAGCACCATCTGACAGAATTGCAACATCACCCCCAGCTACATGAAGGAAACAGTGTAGTGGCATGGAATTAACTGTCGAGGATGACTTAGCAAGACTGGACTGGGAACCAGAAGACGGACCCACCGTGTATGAGTCTGGTCCCCGGTTCCTGAGCGATGACATTGAACAACTGACTGAGGTACCACTGGATTACATCAATAAGGAAGAAACTAGTGCAGGTCCTGAAATTGAAGTGTTGGAAATCAATGATGTGGATAAGGTTAGAGAAACATTGGAAGAAAATTTCAAGAAAGATGCTGGTGTGGTAAGTGAGACGCTTTCCGATGCAGACGAGGAACTGAAGGCTATCAAAAAAAGATTAGAGAAGATCAAATTGAATGCTGCGAATACACAAAACTACAAAGAAGTCATAGAAGTGGAACGTATGAACGATCAATTAGCGCGGGAGTCTCTGGATAACCGTTATAAATTACTCAAACAGCTGGACTACAGAAATGCGAAAGATGAGGTAGTGAATATGGGTCTCAGCTTTGATAATCAGAGTCTGAATAGCTTTTTATTGATGGAGAAACGACTGGATCGACTAGAGGAACAAATTGGCAACAGGTCCAACCAGGATAAATCAGTGGTTCACGAGATCAACGAGATATACAGAAAAATTATGCTCATCGAGTCTGAGAACGGGCAGTTAGAGCACTTCCAGGAAAAGTTTAAAGACATTAGCCGCGAGTATGAGGCTAGTCTTGCCGGCAAGATGTCAAAACAAAACCAGGAAGTGCACGCTAAGCTGCGAGAGCGGTTTGTCGGTGACGAAGTACGACTCGATAAACTGCTGAGCAGCTACCGTGTTCTTGACCGGTATGCTGACCACTTTCCAATCTTACTAAAACGATTACAAAGTTTTAATGACATCAACAACAAAGTCACGGAGACATACGGCATGGTGTCATCGATGCAAGCTGAGATTATAAATATGAAGACGCAGCAAGAGCGCTGGATGGCAACACTGGACCGACTAGAGCAGAAGATGGACGAGCAGGACCGGGTCATGCTTGAAAAGATGAACAAGTTGGAGGAGCGAATAAGATAGACACTCGGTGCGCACAATGAAACTTGTATGTGTTTTAACAGGAATAAGTAATTTCCCGCTTTTGTAAAGCTTTTGCCAATTGTGTCAATTTCATACTGCCCTTGGCAATAATTGATATAAATAATAGCACATAGATATAGATAAAAAAGTGGGTCTAGTAATTGTGAAAACCTGTATTTTTGATATATGAAGTGAAAGGGGTGAATAATAAGCTCTTTAGCGATAACAATATATAGAAATTGAATGATATCCTTGATAAAATAAAAAAGAAGGATGAGAGTCTTGAAGGTGTGGTGGTAAAGGTGGACGTGTGGGGTATCGTTAACTGTAGAAAAAAAGGAAAAGAAAATAGAAAAAGACCTGGGAAGTCGAGAATTAAAAGGATAGAGAGGCGTTAGAAAAGCACGTTTTTAGGAGTCCCAATGCTATATATAAGATCTTTCTTTACTGCCGTACTGCTCAGTCCTTGGACTTCTTCTTCTTGCCGAACCAGTTTCTCTTGGCCTTCTTCTTCTCGCCGGCGTCGTGCACTGGTGGCTGGTAGACGGCCTGCTGGCTGTAGCCCTGGGAGCCGGAGCCCTGGTTAGCGTAGGGGTTCAGCAGCGGGAAGTCTGGCCTGGGCATGAACCCGTAGGTGCTGGTCTCGAGCTGCTGGGCCCACGTGGGGTCCCCGGAGACCGCGTACTCGAAGCTTCTGATGGTGTCCAGCGGCCGCTCGTCGCGCGCCCGCGTGGGGTTCGAGATGTCCGGCGTGTTGATCGGCTGCCCGAACACGTCGCGCAGCACATTGCCGCCGTCTGTGGAGAAGTACGACTGCCTGTTCATGTTGTCGTGGAAGGTGTCTGCGGCCTGCTCGAAGGGCTGCGCCTCGTTCACGGCGTCCAGGATCGGGTCGTTGACAGACGCAGTACGGATCTTGAGACGCGCAGCGTCCTCCTTCGACACCTTCACGTCCGAGAGCCTGTGCTCGTCGTTCTCAGAGCCCCCGTTGCTCAGATTAGACTTCTTCCTGAAATGCATAGCCACCATTGCTCGCCTATTGTATTTGTCGCTGCGAAACCTCGGTAAAACCTCGATATATCCTCGATATAGCCTCGGTACAACCCCAATATAACCTCGAATAAGCAACCATCTCACCCACCGGATCGAAAGAAGTCTTATTTATAGTGTGTTTATACCGGGCTTCGGGGGGCCAGGCAGTGGCCTTCGATAGAAACAAAAAAATTTCATTCCACAGACAGAGCCGCAGAGACCAGGCAGCCCACACACACAGCGCGTGGTGCCCATCCCGCGAGCGACACCAAAACTCGCGTTGACGGCACCCGAGCTGCGCTGCCGTCTGAGGCGGCCCCTCTCCCGGCTGCGTCTGCGCCTCCTCGCAGGTGAACTGTGTGTCAGAGCATACGGCGCTGGGCACATGCACCTCCGTGACCTGCTATACATCATGTGAAAGCACGTACATGCGGATATACACTGGAACGAGACAGGGCGTGCAATATACGTTTAGTGGTATATAACAGGTGCATCACCGTTGTAAGTGAGACGCCGGTGGGGTGCCCAATTTTTGTGCTGGCCGTGCTGGGGGGGGGGATGGCCGGTGTTTTGTGTGTCTGCGCGTTTTCTGTGCGGTGAGAGGGAGGGGGGGGGTGTAGGCACGGCTATATGATGGCTCACCCCCCCTCCCATTCTGCACTCGACTAATATAAATAGCTTCCATATTTTATATTTCGAGCTGCTCAATTCCCCCAAACTGCTCGCAGAGAGACCTTCAAACAAGTAAGAGAAAGTCTCTATACAGAACTGTAACCACAGAGTTTTTTCTTCCCCCCAACTAACAATCTTTCGAACCCCTTTCAAAGTTTTTCCCCCAGTATGAAGGTTCAGGGTCTTGTGAGTGCACTAGTGGCCTCGCAGGCTGTCCAGGCGTTCACATTGCCGGACTTCAGACAGAGTGTCTTCGGCAACGGTGTCGCGGCAGCAGCAAAGGCTGCTGCCGACAAAGATCTCCACAGGTCTCCCGCCGCTATGTTCCCCACTGACCTCAGCCAGATATTCTTCTCGGCCACAAAGCAGCGGTTCGCGGTCAACAAGAAGAAGCACTGGGACCACGTCGTCAAGCTCGACGACACACACCAATTGCGTGTCAACAAGGTGGTCAACCCCAAGAAGCTCGGCGTAGACCCTCACGTGAAGCAGTACACCGGCTACCTCGACAACGAGGACGACGACAAGCACTTCTTCTTCTGGTTCTTCGAGTCCCGCAACGACCCGGCCACCGACCCCGTCATCCTGTGGCTCAACGGCGGGCCCGGGTGCTCCTCCCTCACGGGCCTCTTCTTCGAACTCGGCCCTTCCTCCATCGACGGCCAGAAGCTGAAACCTATCAAGAACCCATACTCGTGGAACAACAACGCCTCCGTCATATTCCTGGACCAGCCCGTCAACGTCGGGTTCTCCTACGCAGGCCCTAACTCGAACGGAGGCGTCTCGAACACCGTCGCCGCCGGCAAAGACGTCTACGCCTTCTTGCAGATGTTCTTCAAGCAGTTCCCAGAGTACGCAGAAAACGGCCAGGACTTCCATATCGCAGGCGAATCGTATGCCGGCCATTACATCCCTGTCTTCGCATCCGAAATCCTGGCTCACCCAGCAGAGGAAAGACACTTCAACCTCACTTCCGTGATGATCGGTAACGGCCTCACGGACCCACTCACACAGTACAGATACTACAAGCCAATGGCCTGCGGAGAAGGCAGTGGCGCTGACCCAGTTCTATCGCCAGAGGAGTGCAGCGCCATGGAAAGCTCCCTGGACCGCTGCCTCTCCTTGATCGAGGCTTGCTACGAGTCAGAGTCCGTGTGGTCCTGCGTCCCTGCCTCCATCTACTGTAACAACGCACAGATCGGTCCTTACCAGAGAACAGGTAGAAACGTATACGACGTCAGAAAAGACTGTGACGGAGGATCTCTCTGCTACACAGACCTGGAATACATCGACAACTACCTGAACCTGGACTACGTCAAGGAGGCCATCGGCGCTGAAGTCGACCACTACGAATCATGCAACTTCGACATCAACAGAAACTTCTTGTTCAACGGAGACTGGATGAAGCCTTACCACAAACAAGTCATCGATATCCTCGAACAGGGTCTACCAGTCCTGATCTACGCCGGTGACAAGGACTTCATCTGCAACTGGATGGGTAACAGAGCCTGGACTGACGAACTACAGTGGAAACACGCAGAGGGTTTCGCCAAGCAGCAAGTCCGCAACTGGACCGCCTCGATCACCGACGAGGTCGCTGGTGAAGTCAAGAGCTACAAGAACCTGACCTTCTTGAGGTTGTTTGACGGTGGGCACATGGTCCCATACGATCAACCAGAAAGCTCTTTGAGTATGTTGAACGAATGGATTCAAAATGGCCTCAAGCTATAATCAGTCCAGAAAAACAGAATAACAACAGGAAAAATAATCATAAAAAAAAAAACAAAATAAACAATACTGAATGATAAAATAAAGACAAATTAAAGTGACCGATTGTCCAAATCTTCTATATTTTTCTTTAATTATCAAAAAATTGACATTAATGAAAACATAAAAAAAAATTTTATTACATTACCATTCCAGGATGCAATTATGGCCACTGCCTGTACTATAACAGACATGCGCTACAAAATATATGTATTTTTACGTAAATTTTCTTCTCTTTCTACCACTGTCATCTCTTTCTATTCTTTTAGACTATCCTGACTAATAAATTATAAAGCTATAATACATTTCTGCGAATTATATACTTAAATCGAAGGTGAGAACTCACTTTAAAACTGACTCTTGTATTTCTAAAGAACAATCACAAATGTTTTGGGGTTGTAATAGTGACAAACGTCTAACTTCCAGGTTCCTATATCGACTTGTAGTGCCAGAATGCAATCTAAGGTAGAAACTGTCACCATAGTACTAACTCCAGAAGAAAAATAATCACGTGTTTTGGATCTGAAAGTTAGTGTCTTTCGCGACGGGATCACCAAGTAACCTGAATGCAATTGGCCACAAGTGGTTTACAAACAATGGGGCTATTACAACTTAAAGTGTCAAGAGGTGTCCCTGTTTTAGAAGTCTTCAGGAAAACGAGCACACCAATTGACATTGAGCTAAAGGAATAAAGAATGGCACCATATCAAGCAAAACCACAGATTTTCAGCCTGTTTACAGTACTTGTAATTTCGCTATCCCTGATAGCTGCTGTCGAATACTTCAAGTACGGTACCAGAATCAATTACGAATGGTTTCATTGCACACCAATCAAGGAACATGTTGGTCCTTCCGGTAGTAGCGTTAATAAAATTTGGGCTCGTGGTGGTCCAAGCTGTGACAAGAGAGGAGAGTATAAGACAATCTGGAAGAGAATTACAAGAGATTATGAACCAAATGACGAGCCAGTATCCTTCTGCATCAAAGAAAACTTGGACTTGAAGCCAATTCATTACCCAATTCATGAAAACAAGGGGGAACCTGGCTACATCGCTTACGTAGGATACGACTCAGACAAGGAGATCATTGAAAAGGTTTGCGGCGAAGCCACCATATTCCACTTCTAATGATACCTCTATCAAAAAAGTATCACACAGAAAGTGGAGTAGATGATCTATCCTACGCTCTTTTCAATTTTGATGACCTACTACCCCCGTTTACATGAATTTATCTGTACACAAATTTCATAAATAACAATCTGGGAAAACTTACGTTCGCGCTATCTATTTACGAAGAGTATTGGTGTATAGAGCCATGTTACATCCCATTCCTTCTATTTAATTAAATATAGATTGCAACCTACAAAATAGATAGGAATATATTTCTTAGTCTGTTTAGCTTGACCAAACACTTTCATTTATTTTCTAAATTTCTAATATGTAGTTCATCTCTACTTTTCTGCTTTGATCTTTCATAAAGAATCTTCAGTTCTTTTTGAACATTCAGATATGAAATATTCTCGATAGTTTCTGGTTTTGGATTCTCGTAATCGGAATACGGTATTACCTTCTCATAATGATTGCTTATAAAACTTAAACTTCGTACACCATTGGGATCAAATTTTTCATCGATTGTTTTAATTAATTCATGTGAATCGACACCAAATGGAATACAAATTTGCGAAAACTTCACCATTTCGGTATACTGATCCAGTTCGTTAGGGCCGCCTTCAAAAAGACAAAGATCAATGAAGATTTTGTGATAGTTCTTGATCTTCCGTTCAGAATCAAGATAAATTAAACTTCCTTTCAGGTCATACACCTGAGATCGTAAGCACTGTTGCAAGTAATCAAAATGATAAGGCTCCCATCGTACATCATTTCTTTGTATGTCATACATGCATTGCGAATTTAAACACCAAACCATAACATTATGATTATCTAATACATAGCTATTATTAGAAAGATCACTGATTTGGTTTTCCAGATATCGCATCCATGTTCCTTGAAGCATATGCGACCAGTCTAACAAGAATAGCCATTTAATATCGTTTTTTTGATTACCGAAAAATGGGTTCAACAGCTCAATATTTGATTTCTCATAAGCTGTTATCAAAGTATAGCAGTCAATTGCTACAATCTGAGAATCTGATTTAGTTACATTGATGGTATAATAATTGAAAGCATTTATTGGATTGGTCTCCTTCTGTTGTTCTTTGAGGCATTGCACTTCGAAGTCATCGATTGTGTCTGCATTAAGCGAGCAAATTACCACAGAAAGTGTTTTTTGTTTCGGAAATGATTTCTCATAAAGTTCCTCTAGTTTTTCCTTCAACATCATGCCATGCCTGCCACTCATTGAACTAAGCACTATCCATATTTATATATATTTTCAGTTTCACACGCCTTTGACTACTATTTCATCGAGTTGCCTAAAAGCCCGAAGTTCAAGTTTTTGATGGGTAGGTAGAGTAGATAAAATATATGTATTTTCGAAAAAAGATGATGTAAACATTGCAAATTATCTATACTGTCTTTATTTAAATTTATTACTAGAAATTAAAATGAAACATAAGTATCTCAGCCACTATGGATGCAATTGTTAAGCATGCATCAACTTGTGTAATCAGCACTATTATATAGGCCAACATCACTTTCAGGTTTGATATCAGATGTAACTGCATTCTCTGCTCTCACTCTCTCCAGTTCTATTAGATAACCATCCTCTACGCCTGTAACGTAATTACCAGTGAATACACCGACTTCAAACTTCGATATCTCCTGTGTTTTACAACAGTCAATCAAATCTTCAAGTGACTGATAAATCACTTTGTCACATCCAATTGCCTCAGCAACCTCTTCGTCTGTCTTATTAAATGCTATCAAATTCTTAGTATCAGTCAAATCAATACCATAGATATGATTGTATCTAATTGCAGGTGCAGCAGATGCAAAGTAAACCTTCTTAGCACCTGATTCTCTTGCCATATTTACTATCTCTCTAGATGTTGTTCCTCTAACGATTGAATCATCAACAATTAAAACATTCTTGTCTTTGAATTCTGAATCCATTGGATTCAGTTTCCTTCTGACAGATGAAATTCTTTCCTTTTGATTCGGCATGATGAATGTTCTTCCAACATATCTATTTTTGACAAAACCATCCCTGTATGGTTTATTCAAAACAACAGCACATTGCAATGCAGCCGTCCTAGCAGTATCTGGGACGGGGATGACCACATCGATATCATTCTCATCAACTTGCCTTTTGATGTTCAAGGCTAACTTCCTTCCCATCTCCAACCTGGTATGATAAACCGAGATACCATCTAGAACACTATCTGGTCTAGCAAAGTAGACGTATTCAAACAAGTCAGGTCTATATGAATTCATAGCAACAACTTGTCTGAATTCAGGTTCACCATCTTTTGGGTCTTTGGGCACAATAACAGCTTGTCCTGGTTTTATATCAATGCATTTGCTAAAACCATGTGCTTTTAGTACAACACTTTCAGATGCCAACATGTAATCCTTGGAACCATTCTCATTCACACGTTCACCAAACATTAGCGGTCTAATGCCGTAAGGATCCCGGAAACCAAACATAGCAAACCCAGCTAACATACCAACACAAGCATAGCCACCTCGACATAATCTATAAACACCTTCTAATGCATGGAACACATCCTCGTTAGTCACTCTGTATTTGTTGTGCTTCTCCAGCTCAGATGCAAAAATGTTCAACAACAGCTCAGAATCACTGTCTGTATTTATATGCCTATGGACATCCTCGTCCATGTATCTCTTCAACGAGACAGTGTTCACCAAATTACCATTGTGCGCCAAGTTGATCCCGTAAGGACTGTTCACGTAGAAGGGCTGAGCCTCGGAGTTTGCTGACGAACCCGCAGTTGGGTATCTTAGGTGCGCTATACCCATGGATCCTGCCAGGCCAGCAACACGCTGCTGCGTAAACACGTCTCTGGCCATACCATTCCCCTTACACTGATAAACTCTACCACGAGAACCACAGGTGGCCAAACCGGCTGCGTCCTGGCCTCTGTGCTGCAAGAATATACAACCATCACACAACTCGGGAGCCACAGGTGTACCCTGATCCGCCAACGCAATACCGAGAATACCACACATCTTTACTCCGTCGTATCAACTCAGTTCTTATTTGCTTTCAGATTTTTCCTCGAGAAGAAAGAACAAAACAAGATGACTTCCTAACCCTATTCCACTTCAAAAAATATAGTCAGCGGCCTTCTACTACAAGGACTAAGACGAAAGAACCTTTTAACAAACTAGAAAAATACAACAACACTATTTAAATATTACTTAAGCTTTGACCTTGGCTACTCCCAAACGTTCTCCAAAAAAAACGCACTCCTAGCCACTGCTCTCCATGATTCGCAACTTCTCGATGAGCTTATATACCACTGTTGCTGCTGTAATTCGTTTTTTCTTCACTCCACCACACACAGTTTTCACAGACCTGCACGGAGAAACCCCCGCAGCCTGTGCGCCACTTACTGCGCGAGCGCAGTGACTGACTCCTTCCAATCATCGAAGTCATCACGAGCCAATTTTAAATAGCAGTGATACTATCTAATTAATATAACATGTAATAAGCTGGCACCAGAGTACCTTCAATTGCGGCTACTTGCCACCAAACTGCAGGCGTTCGCGAGGCCTCCGTGAAGGCGTTGACTGGCGTTCTCTTTATTCTTAGCTGTTTTTTTTTTTTTATTTCCATTGTACAAAATTTCGATTTTATTACTTTCATTAATGATTTTATGTTTACCGAGAGGATTTGATCAGAACCACAATCGGTATGCAACGTATTCTGTATATATGTAATGTGTGGTGAATATGTAACGCCTTCGGATCAATGCTTTGGAGGCTCTCCTGTTTTCTTATGTTGAGTCCGTTCTGTGATTTAAGTGCTCTAATGTTTCCTTCTCGTGCTTCATCTCGTCCTCCAGCAGATCAAGGTCTTCTTGGATTCGCCATAGTTCCTTGTAGAGGGAGTCTTCCTGGGCTAGCAGCTCTTGATGCGTGCCTTCTTCTTTAACCGAGCCGTCCTCAAGCACAATGATCTTGTCTGCATCCGCGATGGTGCGAAGTCTGTGCGCTATGTACACGCTGGTTTTCTCCCCACTGTTGAAATTGCGTCTGATTGTGCGTAGTAGAGACTGTTCCGTGTGCGTATCCAAGGCGCTCGTTGCCTCGTCAAAGAACATGATATCAGCGTCCTTCAGCAACACACGAGCAATTGCCAATCTTTGCTTCTCCCCACCACTGATCATCAGCCCTCTCTCCCCAACAATCGTCGACGACCCTTCTGGAAGCTTTTCTATGAGGCCTGCCAGCTGGGCCTTATCAATGACTCTTTCTATGTCCTCATCTGTGGCGTCAATGCGACCAAAGCGGACGTTCTCCCAGATGGTGTCATTGAATAACGGCGTGTCCTGCGGTACCACACCAATCATTTTTCGTAACTGGTCAATATCATACTCTCTGACATCCACACCATTGATCAGCACACGACCTTCTTCAGGGTCATAAAACCTAAATACTAGCTTCAGGATAGTAGACTTACCACTGCCAGAGGGCCCGGCAACCGCTGTCTTCATCCCTGCAGGGATGGTAAATGACGCATTTTTCAATATCTTCCGCTGACTATCATACCCAAAAGTCACATTTTCAAACTTAATCTCGAATGGACCATCCATTTTTGATATGCTTTTAGGTACAGACTTGTTTTGAATTTTAACATCATTTTTCCTCAGTTTGAAAAGAGATTCCATGTCTATCAGTGCCTGCTTCAGATCCCTATAAACGCTACCTAAGAAATTCAATGGCACAGACAGTTGAAACACTAACTGATTGATCAGGACTAAGTCACCAACTGTCAAGTCGCCTCCAATCACACCAGTGCAACCCATGTACATCATTCCTGTCAATGCAGATGTGAAGATTAAATTTTGTCCAGAATTCAAAAATGCTAGTGATTGAGCTACTTTGATTTGCGAATCTCTGTAAGATATCAGAGCTTGGTGATATTTGTTAGCCAGGTAATTTTCATTATTGAAGTATTTCACCGCTTCAAAATTTATTAGTGAGTCTAATGCAACGCTTGCACCCTTATTATCGGCCTTATTGGCATCTCTTCTAAACTGGGTTCTCCAAGCAGTAGTCCGGATAGTAAATATGGAGTACAATAACATTGTGGTAAACGTGATACCCGCAAAAGACGCCCCAAATTGGTAAGTCAAAATTCCACACACTACTGAAATTTCGAAAGTAATCGGAATAATGTGAAATACCATTGCTCCTAAAACATACGATATACCCTTTGTACCTCTATCCATTGCGCGAGTCAGTCCTCCGGTCTGCCGACTCAAGTGCCATCCAAGATCTAATTTCATCAAGTGCTGAAAAGTTTGCAACGAAACATTTCTGATAGCATTTTGCGCAACTCTTGCAAATACAGCATTCCTTACCTCACCAAAAAGAACTGCGCCAAACCTTGCAAGACCATAGCAAATGATGGTCAGTCCAATAGCAGCAGGTAGTGCAATGGTGCTATCTGACCAATCAACATTCATGTTATCTATAATCTGTTTGAAATAAAAAGGAACCTGCACATTGAGCACTTTCGCGCCAATCAGCAAAGACACTGCAATGATAACTCTCATCTTAACCTTTTTGTTTCCCTTCGGCCATATATACTTGAAAAGATCTTTTAGAATCTTCAATTCAGATATGCTCGGTGCCTCTGGCTTGCTTGTTTTAGTATTTTCTATTTTGGGTGTATTGGTCACAATTGGCTTTGTATCCTTTGTAGATGTCGTTGAGACATATCTGTTAAAGGTAGTTTTTAAGGGTTGTGTAGTAAGACTTGGAATCGGTCTCTGCATAGTCACAAAGTTTCTTGATTCATTCTGAAATCGTGCTAAAACCGCCTTCGTATCATTTTTAGGCATTTTATGCAATAGGCCAACCTGTGTCCTGAAAATATTGACTGCATTACTGCGAGTCACGCAGCTTCTGCTGCTGATACGACTCAAGAACATCTCCTTCTGTGTCCATACGCTCGTGGACTTCAATGAATTATATTCCTCCTTGTTTGCCTCACAAAGCTTCTAAAATCTGGCACCTGGCAGTAGTTATTTATAAAGAGAAACCAATTATCCAACTGTAGCAACCAAAAGAACAAGATGAACTGGTCCGTTTCAGTGATGACCTTCAAAATTGTGCTATGATTTTGTTTTTTTGGCAGCTAACGGTGGTAATGAAGGTAAACCCTGCACCATCTTCTGAGGAAAAAAAGTGTGTAAACCTTCGAGGACGGCACTTACTGAGCTTCCACTGCTTATTAATTTACCTCCAGCTCGGATTCATATGGGGGGTGTCTGACATGGCATTATTCATTAATGTTACTCAAATTCGTTATTTAGAGTTTACTGTTTACGTAAGAAGCTGATTAGAATGTTCTATTCACAATCAGGAATGTGAACTGCGATTTCGATACAAAGCAGAAGAAAAAAAGAATATTATCTAAGTGTGTTGTGAAAATCTCTTCAAAGCTTCTTGGAGTCCTCGGCGAGTTTTTTAATATCTTCCTCGCACTTATTTATGATGTCACTGCTTGTAGAGATTTTTTTCGATAGGTAATCGAGCCTGCTTCTGAAGAGCTTTTGATCGTTTACTTTTCCTAGTGCACGGAGCTCTTCCTCCCACTTCTTAATTCTGCCTGTCTCAAAGTTGATCACTCTCAGATGGTATCTGGTCATCAACACTGTTCTCAGGTCTTTGTCTTGAATCAAGTATTGGAATGCAGCCCTATATAAAGGTTTGAATGGTCTAATCTCCCTGGGCACACCTCTATCTCTGGCCACGCTTACAAGACCGTTATTTTCCAATTCCAAAATGCCGAGCTCAGGAGCAGCTTTAAATAATGGGCGGAACACAATGTCGTGGAAATACACCTTGTTACTTGTGCTCAACAGATCAATGAGTTCCCATGCCTGTGCACTCTTAAGTGGATCGATCTTGTCACTGAGGAATATCTGTGTGATTTGTTCTGAAGCTTGTTCAACCATTTTATCCAAAGCTTCCTTTGGTTCCTCGCCGAATTTTACTCTTCTGACAAAAGCTTGTAAGTCTAGCATTCTGCCCCCTAATGGTTCAAGAGCATCTTCAATTTCTTGTATCTGTTGCTCAGTGAATACACTTCTGGGATCATTTTCATCAATTTCCGGTTTTTCATTCTGATCGTTAGTTGTTTCGTCAAATTTGTCAGCTTGTGCCCTTTTCTTGCTGTTGTTTAGATGCTCTACTAACTCAGATAGCACATAGTTCCTGGAGTTGTTTTTTGATGCATCTGACAAGATCATTGTTTTGAAGACTTGGTTTGGTAAGGACTCAGATAACCTTTGGTTGGCAGAAACAGTTTCGGTCAAAAATATTACGTGGGCAATGTTCATTTGAACTAACATTGCTGCCCAATCTGCCAACTCTTTATAAATGAAGCTGTTAATATCAGCTTTTCCTTCAAAGCGATCAATCACAATAACGGGCTTTGCCTCAGGGTGTTGCTGCAAATAATCCTCCTCCTTAATGCTTACATCACCACCATCTTCACTTAATACTGAATTGTAATTCTTTAAAGCAATTCTTCTCACGGCAATTAATGAAGTGGTTAGCATGTTTCGAAATTGCGATTCTTTGGTTTCGGACAAACCACTCTTTTGGCCAGTAAGACCTTGGACCATTAAATCAACGACATTTGTAACAGAGTCAATCCATGGGAATATAGGGAAGTATCCAATCTGGCTTGCTGCATTTCTCAGAAATTTTGCGTCTGTTCTAGACTTGATTAATTTATCACAGTCAATGTAGAGCACGTTATTTCTGTTATGCAGGGTGTGCTGCATAACTAATTCATGTTTGCCGGAACCTCTAGGGCCTCTAATTAGAACAAATGTATTGTTATTTTCCTCCAGCCACATCTTTAAATCATCCATTTTTTCAATACGTTCCTCCCATAAATGCTTCTTAGAGATGTTGTTATCATTGTAGCCCCAATAATTCTTGAAGGTTGAAACTGTTGATGTAGTCAAGTTTTTAATTTGTTTGATGTATCTGTTATCCCAAGAGAATTGATATTGATGTGTGATTTTCTGCTCAATAAAAAACTCTCTAATGGGATCAAAAATCAAAACAGCAAGGATGGACAATAGGGCAAAGGTCACTGGAATCGCTATTCTTGTGTGATTTTCGTAAAAATTGCTTATCAAGTGGCCCTTCACAATGTCTTCGTACTGTAAATGGAGAACTGTGTTGTGAATTTCAATACCTGAGACACAGTTTTTAGCACAAATGGCACCTCTATAGGACCTATATTTGATCCTATAATGTTTACTGCTTTCGGAGGGAGGATAAATATCCATAATTGTTCCGTATCTCCTGAAAAGTGAGTAGATTTCTTCCTCTGTTAAAGGGGGCCCTTGTGTCTTTACAACCACCGTAGTGTTTGGGAGTCTTCTGAGATCTTCGATCCAGGGCGACCCCTTCACCGGGAATGCAGTTGCCCTTGTGAAATACGAGAAGAGTGATTTAGAAGACTCTTGGGTGGTGTTCTTCTGGATCATTGTATTTACCTCAGCCTTAGTGTAGTTGTAGGGCACCAAGAATGTCGCAAACACACCACCATCACGTTTCACCGGAATTGTCGACCGCAATTGTAAGCCCGCAATCGGGTTCTCCTGGGGACTCGCATAGTTTTTGATCTTCTCACGCACGCTTTCCCGAGATTGGTTGCGCAGCAGTAGGTTGTACCACAGCGCCGGGTTCCACAGCGACGTAGCCCTTGGATACACATTATCGAAGTATATCAGAGTCTCCTGCTCGCTTTTGTGGATCACACCAGTGTCGGTCGCCGTGTTCGAGTCACCGGCCTGCTTGTCCTTCTGCTGAATCTCACTCGAAACATACCTCACAGCCTGTCTGGCCAGCAATGGCACTTGCCTCCTTGCCACATACGCCGCTGAGCATCTTGCCAACGAGCTCTGTAAGCCAACTAACGCCCTCATCAGAACAGTGTCTTCTCAATACAACTTGCAGGGCACCTCGTAAATGATACCTCTCGAGAAAAAACTTACAGCATACAAGATACTAATTTAGCTACTCTCTACACAGACAAATATTGAATTAATCAACTTCTCATTATATTGAGTGAACCTTAACTACGATGCAGTAACGGGATGCCACATTTTTCTTTTTCATTCTTAAATTACCCCAGGGCATTTACCGGGGGGGTTAGTGTGGCCAGGTTAAGAGGTCCACCTCCCTAGCGATGAGCCCTCCCCTCGCCCCCCGCCTCGTCCACTTCAAGGAAGTCTCGGACGCTACAACGACACCGACGAACACCACAACGTGGTGTTCGTTGCACAAGACTGTTCTGAGAGAAAGCTCCTCCACACACAGACTGGGAAAGGAACCCCATGTTGTCTGAGCTGCCGGCGTCTTTTCATTCTACATCTTACAGCAGCATAGCCCCGGCAAACATATCAATGGCTTGTTTTCCCGCTCTGTGTGGCCTGTTGGTGCACATCGCATATATCGACTGCCTTTGGGGACGCAGGCCCCACATTTTGTTGTGTCTGCATAGTGCTGTCGCATATTGATGCACTTACACGTAGATGCATGTGTCAACATCGTAGTTCGGGATATTCATATATTGCCATATACGTAAATACATGTGACTTGTGCGTACACTGGTATAGTAAACCACGTGTCTAAATCCGGGTAAAGACAAATCCGGATTTGATAAATACCCTGTAACGACTAAGACACGTGCACAATACAAAGAGGTGGAGGGGAGAGAAAAAAAAGGGAGTGTTGGGAAAGGCGCAATGGTAACGTGGGTGAGTCGGGAGAGGGACCATTTTGGAAGACTGGGGAGGGGCTACTCATCGCTGGCGAGGAAGCTGATGCTGGGGGGGTGAGGATTGGGAGCCGTCAAGGGACTGTCCTTTGGGATTGGATGGCATCAGTGACCTGTGATTGCAAAGTACAGATCACGTTTTAGAAGGTGGGTTGATTTGTGTAGCTGACAGGGATAAAAACTTATAAAAACCGGAAAGAGTAGAAGGTATAACACAGGGAGAGTAGCGAAAAGAAATTACATATATTTCTACAATAGTGCTGTCGATTTGCTTTCTTCTAATTGTTTGTGAGTTCAAGGAGAATTAATTTGGAGAGAAGTATAGAGAGAGTAAGTAGGGGGCCAAAGAACAGACGCACTGGCTCTCATTCCACCCCTTCCATAAAAAGGAATTAAGCCTATAATCTACGACAATTTTAGTGATGAGTCAGAAGATCGAGGAGACTGGCGAGATACTGGACCCAGTAGATATTGGGAAGACACTCGAACAAGCATTGCCTCCCTTGGAGGAAGACCAGGAGGCACTTGTGGAAGGCTCGTTCACGTGGCGAATCAAGAACTGGTCGGAATTGGAGGCACACAAATATGCCTCGCCAAGAAAGCGCATTGGAGATTTTGAGTGGGACGTACTGCTGTTCCCACAGGGAAACCACAATAAAGGCCTAGCGGTGTATTTGGAGCCACACGGAGCAGAGAAAATGGATGAGACGAGCGGGAAGATGGTGCCCGTGGACCCAGATTGGTATTGCTGTGCACACTTCGCGATTGCTCTTTCAAGACCTGATCAGGACTCGGAAATTTGTATGCTGAATAAATCCAACCATAGATTCAACTCTCTGGATACAGACTGGGGGTTTGCCAATTTCATTGATCTCAGTCATCTCAAGTACCCTTCAAAGGGGAGACCACAAGGGTTTCTCAATGACGGTCAATTGAACATAACGGTTTTTGTAAGGATCTTGAAGGATCCCACAGGTGTGCTGTGGCATAATTTCATGAACTATGACTCCAAAAAGGTTACAGGCTATGTCGGTTTCAAGAATCAAGGTGCCACATGCTATTTGAACTCGTTGCTGCAATCATATTACTTCACAAAATACTTCAGAAAACTGGTGTACCAGATACCTACAGAGAACGAAAGTCCTAACAATAGTGTGCCATTGGCGTTACAACGATCGTTTTATCAACTACAAGTGTCGAAGTACCCTTTGGATACACTAGAACTGACAAGATCATTTGGTTGGGATAGTGCAGAAGCATTCACTCAGCACGATGTTCAAGAGTTGAATAGGATTTTAATGGACAGACTGGAAAACAGGATGAAAGGTACCTCGGTGGAAGGTCAGCTAAACGAGATTTTTGTGGGTAAGATGAAAAGTTATATAAAGTGCATTAACGTTGATTATGAATCATCTAGGGTGGAAGATTTTTGGGACCTGCAACTCAATGTCAAGGGAATGAAGGACCTCAAAGAGTCTTTTGATAATTACATTGAAATTGAGTTGCTGAATGGTGAAAACCAATATCAAGCCCAGGAATTTGGACTGCAGGACGCAGAGAAAGGTGTGATATTCGAAACCTTGCCACCCGTTCTACACCTGCAACTAAAGAGATTTGAGTACGATTTCAACTATGATCAGATGATTAAAGTAAATGACAAATATGAATTTCCTGAATCCATTGACCTATCAGCTTACCTTGACAAGTCAGATGATAACCCAACTAAGACTCAGTCCTGCATTTATAACCTTCATGGTGTTCTGGTTCACGCTGGTGATATTTCAACTGGACATTATTACACATTGATCAAACCGGGATTAGAAGATGTGTGGTATCGATTTGATGATGAGAGAGTTTGGAAAGTAACTAAAAAGCAAGTCTTTGATGAAAATTTTGGTTTAGACGCTCTTCCAGATGAAGCACTGAGAAATATGACAAGGGAAACTTATCAAGATTACGTATTGGCGAGACATACTAGCGCTTATATGCTCGTATACATCAGAGATGACAAAGAGGATGAACTGTTACAGCCTGTCTCAGAAGATGACGTCCCTGAACATGTTATTGCTAGAGTTCAAGAAGAGAACAAGGAAAGGGAAGAAAGGGAAAGGGAGATCAGAGAGGCACATTTATATATTAATATTCGCGCGCACACCATGGAGAATTTTATAGAGTATCAGGGATTCGATTTATGTCCACAGGATAAGTACGGATTTTTCTCACAGGATTTGAACAAGACATCAAGAAAGAGTTTGAATATGAGAGTACTAAGAACAACCAAACTAAAAGACTTATTTGATGAAATGAAAGAGAGACTTAATATTCCGTATAATAGGGAGGTTAGGTATTGGAGAATGAGCTACAGAAGAAACAATACATTACGTCCTGATGAACCTATTCAAACATTAATGGATAACATCACTCTAGATCAGGCTCTAACAGTAGTAGATGAAGAAATTGTAACCTCAGTTGATATATTTGTGGAAGAGCCTTACTTAGATTTGAAATATCTTGTGAAACTAAAAAGGGAAGGTAAGCTTGATAATATAATGATGTCACACGATTTAATTGATACCCTTAGGAAAAATATTGAATCGATAGCTCCTGCAGAATTGAGTCCTAATTTGTCATCTGAAAAATCAGAATCTCTCATATTTTTGAAAGCTTTTTACGTGAAATCACAGAAGTTGCTTGGCTTTGGATATTGTACAGTAAATCAAATGGACAAAATAAAAGAAATATCAGACCTTATTAATGCAGCTACTAATGGGAAGTTGGAGTCAACGTTTTTCGAAGAGATCCAACCTGGAAATCTTGAAAGACTATCAAATGATGATGAATTGTACACGGCCGAGTTAGGCACTGGTGATATCATATCTTTCAATTATTCCGACGAAACATCCAATATCAATGATGATGTTCAAATATACCCTTCCTGCCACAACTGCTTAGAATTTTATAAATATCTGAGACATCGTGTCAAAATTAGATTTTCCAGGGCTAACAGCGATGGCACTGGATCGGGATCATCTTATCCCGATGCATTTTCAATATGGGTATCAGCATATATCCAGTCTTCTGATTTAGCTAAAGCGGCTGCTAAATACATTTCAGTTGATCCAGAATATTTGAAGTTCTATGCAATATACGCAAATGGTAGGTTTCCTTTGAAATCAAAATCAATTTTAAATGATTACTTATTGAAAGATTATAATTGTGATGAGATTCCGCCATTTGAATATGAGGTTCTTACAATGCCACTACGAGAGCTGGAACACTTGAGATCTGTTAAATTGTATTGGATGCAAGGTAGCTATATTCATTTTAACTGCTATGAGTTTGAAGTTCCCAACAATTGCTCCATAAAAGACTTTTTGGATTGCGCTCAAAAGAAAGTACAATTTAAGGATGAAGAGAGAAAAGACATACTCCTATGGACCAATCATGGATCCCAGTTCCAAAACGTTTTGTTCGAGGATAATACCTTCAAGAACATCAGCAAATCCTCTTTAATTTTTGGTAGAATTCTCCCTGAAGAGACAACTCTCGTTAGAAAATTTGAGGACTCAAGTGCAGACTCCAGTCAAGATTTTAATATGTACAACGAAGAAGATTTAGTACCAACCAATAATGGTGATCAAATTTTGGATGGGAAATTGGTTATTGTGAGTCAATATTTCAAGGAACAACAAAACAAACATGGGGTTTCTTTCTTATTCAATTTGATTCCAAATGAAACCTTTTTACAAACTAAGGAACGTTTACATCAAAAATTTGGACTTGGGCAAAAGGAGTTTCTAAAAATCAAGATTATTATCTCAATGGAAACAACTGACGGAGTTGTTACAAAGCCGTTATACAACTACACCGATGATGAGTTGGCAAGAATTGTTCTATTTGATGTTTTGAGCAACCTTGACCACATTTACTTGGATCATCCGGACAGATTAAGAACACATAACACTGCTGATAGACCAATGATCATTAAGTAATTATTCAATGTATATGCTATAATGATTATTAATTTAAGAATACAATTATAATTGGAGATACTTTCCTCTCAAAATTTATCGTCAAACAGATATTTTGCAAAATTTATAGAATATATGAAATATTTTATAAAACAAAAGTTGAAAATTAGAAAAACTAAAATAAACAGTTTGTTAAATTGGTGAAAAGCTTGACGAAATAAGTTGAAACTTGGTTGTTCATTTTTTGGATATTTTAGAAAAATATAATGTAAATAACAAAAGTAATGTATGAGAAAGAATAGAAATAGAATGTCGTAATGCAAAATCATGCACTTACGCAAACTTCAAACCTAGTTGGAGTGAATACCCCAGTACTTTTCACAGCCGTATGGGCCGTCAGCCTTCCAATAGTCATCGAAGGCGCTAAATAGGATAACATCGTTACCACAAGTTTGTTCAATAGAAGAAACGGCAGCTTGCTGGTTGGCTTTGGATGCAACAGCAACACCCAAAGTTTGACCTTGAGATGGCCAACCAGATTCAGTGATCAAGACGTCTTTCTTACCACCACAGGCAGTCCAGACTCTTTGGATTTGTTGCAAAACCCAAGGACCAGCATCTTGAGCAACAGTGTTTTGGTCGAAGTAAGCGTGAGCGTTAACAGCCATGTAATCAGAATATTCACATAGAGCTGGGTTGTTAATAACAGCGATGAAAGTATCAACGGAGACAACAGGGCCAGTGTATCCAGCAGCTTGTAGAGCAGATCTACCAGTGGAGACATATTGACCAACCTGGTCAGGAGTGGCTTGACCACCGTTAACCAATTCATTACCAATCGAGACGGTGTAGACATCGTTCCAGGAACCATGAGCATCAATGGCAGCCTTCATGGTGTCAACACCAGATTGAATTTGGTCAACAAAAAAGATACCCAAGAATAGCTTCTGGCCAGGAGCCTTGGCTTGCAAAACATTTTCGACTTGGTTACAGTCGACACCGTATAGTCTAATCATGCTGTAACCAGTCAATTGAGACAAGTCTGAGGCAACATCTGAGGCAGACTTACAGGAACCGTCAGCATTGTAAGGAGAGTAAGTAACACCTCTACCACCAGCACTGAAGTTTGAACTGTCGCTTGAAGGAGCAGTTGAGGAACCAGTAGAGGAGGTTTGAGGAGCGCTGTTGGCTTGAGTATCAGCCTGAGTTGCTGGAGAAGCAGCTTGGGCCTCGGATGTAGCGTCCTGAGCAGCTGGAGTTACATCGGTGGTGGCAGCCTGAGGAGCAGATTCTTGGTTGGTAGCGGCCAAGACAATGTCTTCCTTCAACAAACCAGTTGGAACGGCACCTGCATGGGCAGTGACAGTGACCTGGTTGTGCACAGTCTTGGTGACAACATCACGCTTGTCCTTATGTTGGTGTTCCAAGTTAGCTGGAGCAGCCAATGCACCAGCAACCGATAGAGCAGTAATTAGTTTGGAAAATTGCATTTTAGTTTCTTAACAGACTCAAATAAAAAAAGATGATTGTTTTCAAATGAGTATAACCACGAGATTAAAAGGAATGACTAAGTTGGATAATATTGATCTCGAATAATTATATCTTTCAAAACAAGACAAATCAAAAGGTAAATGAATGCTTTCTTATTTGAATTTCTAATTGAAGTTTGAACTTTTCTGTTATCTGTTGATAAAAGAAGATTTTAAGAAAGAAAAATTACAATACCAAGAAAAACCATTCTTTTAAATGAACACAGTTTTTATTTGTTCAGAGCATGAAAGGCTAGGAAAGTGGCAGAAGGCGTTACCGTGCTATCTTTTCTATTTTTTCTCCCTGACCTCCCCCCACTGTATCTGTTATTGCTTTGTTTATTACTGTAAATCAGTATAACAAGAAGGCTTCGCTCATACACTTGTAGTAAACACTAATGACACGAAACCTTCGCAAAGCAGAACTAGCAGAGAAGAACCATACCAGATTCCGTAGCCAAGCACGACCTTTCCCCTCTATTATCGGATGGAAGTTCAAAGCCATCCTTCCTACTATCCCATCCCAAAAGGCATCTCCTACCAGGACATAGCACTTACAGCTTCCTTGTAACAGCAATGGCGCAGCCAGCCATAATAACTGCACTCAATCGCAGCAAAAATCCCTAAGATTGGTTGCAGTCGCTGTTCTGACATCGATAACGCGAAAACCAACCACTGAGACAAACCCAAAACGGAAGCAGGTCGCGAAAACTCTCCAAGAAAAAAAAAATCGCAGCTGCCTATGCCCCAATTCGGATAAAGAACTGATCTGCAAACACGAAATGTAGAGAGAGCGCAAAGGCGCTCCTCGCTCTTCGTTACGCCACATGCAGATTCCATTTCAGCTTGAAGAAAAAAAATTTGATACCAACCCCGCAGAGCAGGCTGCACGCGAGATTTTTTTCGCTCTTCCTGCCCCCCCCCCCGGTATTTCTGAAAATGACAATGTAAGTCTCCAGTCCTGCGCTTTCGTCTGAGTATCAACTACACAACGCTTGGCTCTGATGCTTTTTCGCGATTCCCCCACAGCAGACAACTGAGATATTTCTGGCCTTAGCACGTTTTGCTCGTTCACTTACCCTTCTGAGATTGGGTTGACATCTCAGAAAATGTATGACGTTGCACACTGTTCCCTGTGCTTCTCAACTCTACGTACGGCTGGGGAAGAGGGAAGGAGAGGGCAGGGCAAATTAGCTCCTCAATGGTCTCTTCATTTCGCTGTCCTGCCATAGCTTTTTGATCTACCTCACCCTCGTACCAACAAGGGCAAGCACGTCCTTTCATGAGAACCACATGTGGACAGAAGCTTCTCCAAAATATCGGCACCAGCTGATGAGAGAGGGTGGCCCAGCAAACAACAGCATGGCGGATGCCCCTTCCCTTTTGCAGGCTCCCCTCCATGTCAACAGCCAAAAAAATACACGTGAAGCGTTTCGTGACACATGTCTAATATTGCTCTGTGAAAGTAGGGTAACATTTTAGTATCGTTACCCTGCACCAATATATATCTAGCTGCACGATAGCTCACATGTTTTCAAAAAATATTCATTTTTGTGGTATTGCAGAGCACTTCTAACGGCCGAAAGAAGTGCAGAGATAAAAATAAAAGCCAGGTCTCTGATAAAAGCTCAGCGGCTAATTTGGTGCTATTGTCTTTTGATCATTTTCAGGGTTTCGGCAGCCAGAAGTTGCTTTGTCTTTTGGTCAGCTCTGTAGCCATATCTTCCGTGTATCAAAGCTCCTCACTGTTCTGTTTTGTCTATTGCAAATAATCTGAATCTACCACATTTCCCTAACAATACAAAGGTTCTGGAAAAACAAAATTTCTGTTGCTGCAGATACTTTCTTTTTTTTTTTGTTTGTTGTTGTTAAGAATAACTCGATTGCAATACGGATGTCGGCAACTACTAACTCGGCACCCTCAAAAGTCACCGATCACAGCAGTTTGGAGTATGACAAGATAGAGTCAGCCGATAACTCGGCGTTCGACCTGGAAACTGTCGAACAGATGCTGGGGCTGGAGTACCCTACATGGACGATTAATGATGAGGTGCCAGTAACAAAGCAGGAGCTGCTCGCGATTTTTGATGATTTAACGAGAAAATTTGGCTTTCAAGAGAGCTCAAAAATGAACATGTATCATCTGTTCTTGTCTCAACTGGACTCTAGGGCAAGCAGAACAACACCTCATAGTGCCCTGGTCTCCCTACACGTAGCCTATATTGGGGGTGAGAATGCAAATTTCAGAAAGTGGTATTTTGCCGCTCAACTTGATCTAGATGAAGAACTAGGGTTTCAAAATATGAAATTGCACGGTAAGTCCAAGAAGAGAAATGTAAAATTTGCTAAACAAAGAGGAGTGTCCATTGAAGAACAGATTTCACAGTGGAAACAAAACGAACAAGAGTTTGTGAATTCACATCCAAAGATTACATTCAGCAATGACCAGCTCAACGATAAAACGAGTCTCAAAGCAGCTGATTACAAATGGAAACTCAAAATGAAACAATTAACGCCCTACGATATGGCAAGACAAATAGCTTTGTACTTGTTATGCTGGGGTGAGGCTAACCAATTAAGATTTACACCTGAATGTCTTTGCTACATATTTAAATGTGCATTAGATTATGACGAATACACTACTGGTGATCGGTCAAAAGAAGCTGACTTTGATCTTTCTTATTTAGACGATGTTGTCTCTCCAATTTATAACTTCATAAGAGATCAAATGTACAAATGGGAAAGCTCGATACAGAAATGGCAAAGGAAAAAATACGATCACAGAAATACAATAGGTTATGACGACGTTAATCAATTATTTTGGTATCCTGAAGGTATCGAAAGAATAGTGATGAAAGACAATCAACGTATTGTTGATATTCCTTTAGAATTGAGGTATACCTATTTGAAAAATGTCCTTTGGGATAAGGTTTTCTACAAAACTTACAGAGAAACTAGAACATGGATGCATTGCATAACAAATTTTAATAGATTTTGGATCATTCATTTCACCCCATTCTGGTTTTTCACATCTTTTAATTCGCCAACATTGTATACCAAAAATTATATCCAGTTGATAAACAATCAGCCTACCAAACAAGCTAGACTGTCAGTGATGGCATTTGGTGGAAGCATAGCCTGCTTAATCCAAATATTTGCAACAGTTTTTGAGTGGCAGTTTGTTCCTCGATCATGGCCAGGTGCTCAACATTTGACAAAGAGATTAATTGGATTAGTTGTATGCTTAATAATAAATTTTGGACCTTCAATTTACATTTTTGGATTTTTCGACCTGAATGTACATTCGAACTCTGCATATCTCTTATCTATTGGTCAGTTTATTGTTGCCATAATAACAACTATTTTCTTTGCAATTCAACCATTAGGTGGTTTATTTGGGAGTTACCTGAATAAATCAAAATCGAAACGTCGATATGTTTCCTCACAAACGTTTACTGCCTCCTTTCCACAGTTGTCAGGACGTAGTCGATTATTTTCAGTCGGTCTGTGGTTATTTGTATTTTTAGCCAAATACATCGAATCGTACTTTTTCCTAACTTTATCAATCAGAGATCCAATTCGGGTATTATCTGTACTAGACATGACACGTTGTAGAGCAGACTTAATTTTGGGAACTCATTTATGCAAATTACAAGCCAGAATTACACTGGTATTGATACTTCTTTCTGACTTGGGATTATTTTTTTTGGACACTTACCTGTGGTACATTATTTGCAACTGTATATTTTCAATTGGCTTATCTTTTTCATTGGGACTTTCAAGCTTAATGCCATGGAAAAATGTTTACTCGAGACTTCCAAAAAGATTATACTCAAAACTATTAGCTAATCCAGAAATTGATATGAAATTTAGACCAAAAGTAGTAATATCCCAGGTATGGAATGCGATTGTAGTTTCAATGTACAGAGAACACTTAATCTCTATTGAGCACTTACAAAAATTATTATTCCAAAAAGTCAATTCTATGACAACTGACACATTGACTCTAAGATCGCCAACATTTTTTATTGCTCAGGATGATTCTACTTTCAAGTCGTTATCTTTCTTCCCAAACAATTCTGATGCCAAAAGGAGAATTTCATTTTTTGCACAATCTCTGTCAACACCAATTCTGGAACCTGTACCGGTTGATTGTATGCCAAGTTTTACAGTATTAATCCCTCATTATTCCGAAAAAATACTATTCAATCTAAGAGAAATCATAAAAGAAAATTCTGCACAGAGTAAGATTACTGTTCTAGAGTATTTGAAGTACTTGCATTCACATGAATGGGAATGCTTTGTTAAAGATACCAAGATTTTAAGCGTGGAAAGGAAGGCAGCAAAGCATAAGTTAGAAAATCCTGCAAAGTATTCTGAGGTAGAAGATAATTTGACAAATGTGGATACAACAGCCTTTTTCGAAAATGAAGCATCAAAGGAAGCGGAGATGGTGAAAGAAAAGATAAATGATCTTCCTTTTAAGGTTTTTGGATTTTGCTCATCAGAAAATATATACACCTTAAGAACACGAATTTGGGCATCACTGAGATCGCAGACTTTGTATAGAACTGTGTCCGGATTCATGAATTATTCAAAAGCCATAAAACTGTTGTATAATGTCGAGAACTCTTTAGTGTCTTCTTATTACCTCGGTTCGAATTCCTATGATATTGCTTTAGAAAAAATGGCTAACCGAAAATTCAAAATGGTAGTAGCAATGCAAAGATATGTTCAATTTAATGAGGAGGAGCTAGAAGGAACAGAGCACTTATTGAAGGCATTCCCAAATTTATGCATTTCATACCTTTTGATCCACAAGCATGACGAAGGAGACGATGAATACTATTCATGTCTAACTAATGGATATGCACCAATGAATCCCACTTCCGGATTACGTGAACCGATATACAAAATAAAATTATCGGGAAACCCAATTCTAGGGGACGGAAAGTCGGACAATCAAAACCATTCACTTATTTTTTATCGTGGCGAGTACATTCAGGTTGTTGATGCAAATCAGGATAATTATTTAGAAGAATGTCTAAAGATTAGGTCATTATTACAGGAGTTCGAAGAATTTCCAATCAACACAATCATTCCATATATTCCTGGAATTGAATACGAAGAAGAGCCAGCACCCATAGCTATTGTTGGAGCAAGGGAATATATTTTTTCTGAAAATATAGGTGTTTTGGGTGATATTGCTGCAGGAAAAGAGCAGACATTTGGAACATTATTTGCACGAACCTTGGCTGAAATTGGCGCAAAATTACATTACGGTCATCCTGATTTCATAAATGCAATATTTATGGCAACTAGAGGTGGGCTATCAAAAGCCCAGAAAAGCTTACATTTGAATGAAGATATCTATGCCGGTATGAACGCAATATGTCGAGGTGGGAGAATTAAACATAGCGACTATTTTCAATGTGGAAAAGGAAGAGATCTAGGGTTTAACTCCATTTTAAACTTTACAACAAAAATAGGTGCTGGAATGGGTGAACAACTTCTGTCACGCGAATATTATTATTTGGGTACCCAATTGCCTATGGATAGATTTCTATCCTTTTTTTATGCACATCCCGGGTTTCACTTAAATAATTTATTCATTTCCCTATCTCTACAACTTTTTTTCCTACTACTGTTGAATTTGGGGGCACTAAATCATGAAACCATAATATGTCATTATGATAAAAACAAATTGATTACAAGCTTGCAAAAACCACTTGGTTGTTACAACATAGCACCAGCCTTACACTGGATAGCTATATTTGTCTTTTCAATCTTCATAGTTTTCTTTATTGCATTTGCACCTTTATTGGTACAAGAGCTTTTGGAAAAAGGTGTTTTAAAATCTTCTTCAAGAATTATACTACATTTATTTTCTATGGCTCCTTTGTTTGAAGTGTTTGTCTGTCAGGTTTACTCCAATTCATTACTTACTAATATGACCTTCGGTGGAGCTAAATATATTCCAACAGGGAGGGGGTTTGCCATAACTAGAGTTAATTTTGCAACATTGTACTCACGATTTTCGGTAGTATCAATATATACCGGTGTTCAGATCTTTATGATGCTCTTATTTGCAACAGCTGCAATGTGGCAGCCATCTCTTCTGTGGTTTTGGATAACTGTAATTTCTCTATGCTTTGCACCATTCATCTTCAATCCCCACCAATTTTCTTTTGTAGACTTTTTCTTGGACTATAAGAAGTTTTTAACATGGCTTGCGATTGGTAACAGTACGTTCAAGCAAGACTCATGGATAACATATACAAAGTATACTCGAGCTCGCATAACGGGATTTAAAAGCAGGATAATAGATGACATATCTGAAAAACGAGTTTTCCAGGATACAAAAACAAGACTCTGGAATATCTTTTTTTCGGAGTTTTTGCTAAGCTTCACAGTTCTGCTATTTGATTTTTCAGCATATATATTTATGAATGCTCAAACAGGTGTTAGGTCACCGAAAAAATCAAATTCAATACTCAGGTTAATGATTATAACTTATTTGCCAATTATGGCGAATATGGGAATTTTAATCATTCAATTTTTTATTAGTGTTGTATTCTATCCAATGACAACGTGCTTTTGCAAAGCATTTGGTGATGTTATTGCAACTGTAACACATATTTTATCTGTCCTAATATACCTGATAGATTTTGAAGCAATGTGTTTTTTGGAAGGGTGGAATTTTGCAAGGACGCTTATATTACTTATTTGCAGTGTTAATCTCCAAATTGTTACGTTTAAATTTATAACGATTTGCTTTCTGCCAAAAGAATACAAAAACAGTAAAACAAATATTGCTTGGTGGACCGGTAGGTGGTATAATACTGGAATTGGGTGGAGAATACTGCTACAACCATTTAGGGAGTACAACGTGAAGGTGATGGAAATGACGTATTTTGCAGCAGATTTTTTTTTGGCTCATTTTCTGTTGATAATACAGGCACCAATTACTTTACTACCATTTGTTGATTATTGGCATTCCATTGTTTTATTTTGGTTAAAACCAACACATAACATATTGCATAAAAGGCTGTATGCAAGGAAAACACTGAGAAGTCGAAGAAAAACCACAATAAGGTATTTTTTGCTATTTGTTATGGTGACCCATATATTCCTGCTCTTTATGTTGGCACCATATTTTGCCAGTTCTTTGAATATTGAACATGGTAAGTTATTGAAAGGAACTATATTTGAAGGTATAGTCCAACCACAACATCAAAACAACAATGATACTGGACCCAGGGCTCCAGCTACCGTTCTCAAGACCACACCAAAAATAAAACCATATAGAACTACTAAATGACTGATAATTAACTCAAAAAAGCGCTATTTTTAAAAAAAAACGATTTCGTTAATATCTAAGCATAAATTAATGTTGCTCAATTTTCTGTATGTGATAGCATATAACTTGTATTTAATATGCTTTTCTCATTCAACAGATAAACCTGAATCATATCAGATTTTATCTAACTTCACGCATCTTTGTACTTGTTCACTACTTACTTTATCATCAAATCATTAATTAAACCCGCAGAAGTGTCTTACTTATTTTTTTTACTTACCGAGAGAGGGACTTTTCTCTATTTGTTCGTTTTGTTTTTTCTTTTCCAAATCGAAATTTCTCCACGAACAAATATTTTGATTATCACATTCCACAAGATGATTCTACTTTTCTTTTGTTTTGAAATTTATTTTAAGGTGCTTCCATTGTACGTTACTTTCTCTGAAAAATTATAGGATCGTGAAAAGTAAACAAAAAAAAATTTTCCATTCATAAGCAGCAGTGCAATGTTTATGTTTTCATATCAGAAGATCATTTCCCACAGAGCCCGATTTATATAAACCTTCCAGCTAATTAAAAAGATTCAAATAAAAGGGTTCCTCCTTCGACTGCTATTTATTGGGATCTGATTCCAGATTTATTAACATCTATTTTGTTACATTTTTTTGGAGTTTATTTCGAGCTTCTTCTAACACTATCAAACTAGTGCCATTATGTTTTTGAAGAAAGCTGTTGGGTCACTTGCCTTAACAACTGCGTTGTTAGCCTCTGGTGCATCTGCTGATGACTTACCTCCTATTGAAATTGTTGGTAACAAATTTTTTTATTCCAACAATGGCTCCCAGTTTTATATGAAAGGTATTGCATACCAAGCAGATACTGCTAATGTTTCCTCTGGTGCAACTATTAATGATCCGTTGGCTGATTTTGATGCTTGCTCAAGAGATATCCCATATTTACAGCAGCTTGATACTAATGTGATTCGTGTCTATGCTGTCAACACTTCTCTTGATCATGACAAGTGTATGAATGCTTTGAATGATGCAGGCATTTATGTTATCGCCGATCTTTCGGCCCCAAAGACATCGATTAACAGAGACAGTCCTTCTTGGGATTTAGAACTTTACGAACGTTATACCTCTGTGGTCGATATGTTTGCTAACTATTCTAATGTCTTGGGTTTCTTTGCTGGTAATGAGGTTACAAACAACTACACTAATACAGATGCATCTGCATTTGTTAAAGCTGCTGTGAGAGACACAAAGAGCTACATCAAGTCAAAGAACTACAGGCAAATCCCTGTTGGTTACTCTTCGAACGATGATGCTGACACTAGAGTGTTTATTGCTGATTACTTTGCATGTGGAGATGATGATGAGAAAGCTGATTTCTACGGTATCAACATGTATGAATGGTGTGGACAATCTAACCTACAGAAATCTGGTTATGCTGATAGAACCAAAGAATTTGCCAACCTTTCCATCCCATTATTCTTTTCTGAGTACGGTTGTAACGAAGTTAGCCCAAGATTATTTACTGAAGTCCAGGCCCTATTTGGTGATCAAATGACCGATGTTTGGTCTGGTGGTATTGTCTACTTATACTTTGAGGAAGAAAATAACTATGGTTTAGTTAGTATTGATGGTGGAGATGTCAAGACATTGGATGATTTCAATAACTACTCCAAGGAAATCCACAGTATTTCTCCATCTATTGCCAATACTGCATCGTATTCACCTTCTTCTACTTCCTTATCTTGTCCAACTTCTAATCAATACTGGCAAGCTTCAGAAAATCTACCTCCAACTCCAAACAAGGATTTGTGTTTGTGTATGGACGATGCTAACAGTTGTGTTGTGTCTAACGATGTTGATGAAGATGATTACCAAGATTTGTATAGCTATGTTTGCGGTGAAATTGACTGTAGTGGTATAACTGGTAATGGTACCACGGGTAAATATGGATCTTATTCCTTCTGCTCTCCAAAGGAAAAGTTGAACTTCGTTTTGAATTTGTACTATCAATCAACTGGTGGTTCCAAGTCAAACTGTGATTTCAGTGGATCTGCCTCTCTGAGAAGTGGAACAACTCATTCTGGCTGTGCATCTGCTCTCAAGGAAATTGGAAGTATTGGTACAAACTCTGCAAGTGATGCAGCTGTCTATTCAGGCTCTGCAGTATCTACTTCTGCCTCTGCATCCCGTTCTGGCTCCGCCTCTGGTTCCAATTCCAGCTCTGCTAAGACTACTTCAAGTGCTAAATCTGGTTCCTCTTCTTCCTCATCCTCCTCATCCTCCTCTACATCTTCCTCTAATAAAAAGAACAGCGCTTCGAACATCAGTACTAACTTGTTCCAAGTGGTTTTGACTGCCCTAACCACAATTTCTGTTGTTGCAGGTCTTGGTTTTGCTCTTGTTTGAGTAATATGTAATTGCAACTTCACTTAGTATACTCACTTTTTATTTTCATCTGAAAGTTTTTCACCATTGAAAATCTTCATACCGTTTAGTTATTGAGTTCTTATGTATATGTTTTAAATATTTTGCTTTTTGTTAGTGACGAAAAATATATTGTTATTTACTTATAAACCTCTTCATAATAATGGATATACATCACCTTGAAATGGAAAACTTTAACTAGAAAATCCAAATAGAACCTCGATATATTTGGTTTTATGCACTATAAAAACGAAATGTGATGCTCTGTATGATACCCAAAATCCCAAAAACAAAAAAAAAAAACGAAAAAATCGTTTTAAGTATCTTTGCCTCTTTATCATGCATATTTACATTCAATTCAATTCATGGACAATCATGAGAACCAAGTTTTTATAGTTTCCATATATGGTTCTGGATAACCTTGCAACAGAGTCATTGCTTCTGATTGATTCATCGTAGCCAACAATTTCCGTACAGAATTAACAACATCAGTTGCTGATTTTCCTTTCAATGAGTTATGATAAAGTGCCTGTACAACATAATCAACAATTGCTGGAATTGACTGTGTAGTACAAACTCCAGGGTAATTTGCATCAATCAAATGGCTCAAAAATTTGTAATTGAAACTAGCAGCTTCGTCATCTTCCAATGTTGGTAACGTCTTCAGCCAGCCAGTAATATGTGTATCTATATTGGAAATAGTGCTATTAAAAGCAAATAAAATTTTCGCAATGGCTGAGCTACCATTTTCCGTTGCAGTTCTGTTTTCATCAGACATTGCACCCGGTATACTAACAACTTGGGCAAGTACATCCAATGAATGAATGCATAAATCGTGGTAGGTATTAGGAGCATATTCAGCACATGTTCCAATTACAAAAGATGCTGCTTGCCTTATACTAACATCTGGAGAAACGAGATACTCAGTGATTTTGGCAGATATTAAATCTTTGAAAGTAGCTGTTCTATCACCGCCATACTGCACCATATCCCCAATGGCAACTAAAGCAAAAATCACATTCATAGGTTCAGGATCATTTAAAAATGTTGTAATTAATGGCCATAGTGTCGCTACTTCTTGCAAATATGATCCTTGTGTACACTTTAGAACAGCAGAAAATGATTTGTTGATTTCATCAAGTAAATCTTCATCCGTAAATCCATCGTATTCATCTTCAAATTCTTCATTATATTCATCACCTTCATTATGACGTGATTTAACACGTTCATAAACTTCAGATAGATTTGCACTAATACCCTTAGTGTACTGAAGCAATGATTCATTTGGCAAACAATTCACACCCATTATGGAAATGCCATCAACCAGAGCAGAGTGATAAATTTGAGTAATTTCGGGCATAGGCTCCGAAATAATACCAGATATTAACTTTGTGGATGCCAAATGCCATAATTGCATGACTTCTTCATTTTGAAGCCCTACAGCAGATACCAAAGAAGAGAGTAAATTGGGAATCAGTCCAGCACCAGTCGCACGAACACCATCATGCAGGTAGAAATCCAAAGATGGTATAGCAATTTCTGTTAGAATTTCCTTAATGTAAGATGCAAAATCATTTCTCAAAACAGTACAATAAACTTGTAGGAGTTCCATAGCTGTCACTTTATCATCTAAAATGGAGGTATGAATTGCAATATGCTTGCCTTGTATTTGAACTATATCCCATTCTGAGTACTGTTGAAAATTTGCAGCTTCCTCTTCTTCAATCAAACTGACATCCTGGGTAGCCTTTGCAGTTTCTAACAATGGTGGAATGACCATTGGTAACAAGGGAACAAATTCCTCTTTCATAATTCTACACACTCTACTCCAACCGTGCTCCAGATACGATTTCAAGGGGTCATCGTCTTGTATAGTTGAGTTTTGCAAACCAGCAAGTAGAGTTATCAATTCAACAGAGTGCTCTGAAAACTTTTGTTTACCAACTGCCAATGCTATCAGAGTGGCACATTCGATACACTTACCTTTCAAAACACTATTACTATCAGTTGATTCCACTTTCAAAACATTCAATAATAAAGGCATCAATGTATCATAATACTTTATGAATTTCTTTTCAGCTGCTTCTGCAATAAATGCAATTGTTGTCAATGCTTGTTCTTGAACATATAGTCTACTGCTTTGCAGCAAATTTAACAAGTTTGTCAACAAGTCGTCTAAATATGGCTCCATGATGTTTTGGGTTGCATGCTCCGAAAAATTGACCAGAGCGGCAGCAGCATGTGTCTGCACTCTCTCAACAGAGTCACCAGTTAACTTAGATATTAATGCTGGTAATATTCTCTCATGGGAGGTTTTTTGTATTAATGGAGCAAAGTCTGTTGAAATTTGGCCAAGAATGTTACAGCAACTGTATTGAACACGGGGGTGGTTGTCTGCAATCAATGGTAAGACCATGTCCAAGATTTTGGGGATTTCTCCAATTAGAACATCTTGACAACCTTCCGCAGCAGACGATAATGCCATTAGAGCTGCAAAACGTTCCCTCCATTCAGATGAAGAAACCATCTGCTGTAAGTACTGAAATAATGTTGGAGCCAGGTATTTACCACCTAATTTCAATGATACACGGTCTAAGGCTTGCCGAGCGTGGTCATAAGTAACCTCCTCATCATCATCGGTGTCATCAGACGACTGCCATTCCGTGGCTTCATCGTCGTCTATGGATACTTCTGTCATCATTATTAAACTATTTGTAATGATTGACTGTGCGTAATTTTGGTTACCCTTGCACATATGAGGTGCATTTTCACTAAAGGCTGTTAATAACTCTAACGCAGTAGTTCTTGCTGATGTTTCGAGATCTTTATTCTTAATAACGATATCGCAAAATTGTATTATCTGGTTGAACATATCCTTGAATAATTTGGGAGCAAGTTCTACTAATTCAATCAACGATTCAAAAACTGACGCCAGTGCATCATCTTTACCATCATCCAAAAATTTCGGTAAACTGTTCAGCAAACTTGGAAGCAGAACCCCTAATTTAGACCAAGTAGACTTCGGCAATTGTTTAAAGTATCCAACAAAAGCAGTCACTGCTGCAATTTTAACATGATCGGATGAATCAGTGAAACCGGATTCGAAAATTTGCAAGACATGCACAACGTCAACATTGTTTATCAGATGAGGAACAGATGTCAAAATTCTGAAACTGGATTCTCTGAAATTTTCATCTGGACTTTTTAGAGACTCGATGAGAGTTTCCAGCAAATCTGGCCATTCGGGTAAATCCTCTTGTGCACACTCAGCAATAGCATCTGATAGTTTGTGTCTTATGGAAGCCGGTCTATCGGACATGAAACCTTTAACCAATGTTGCTCTAATTTGGGTTAATGCATTGTTACTTATATGTGTAATGTTTTTGGCAATGATCACTGTTTTCGAGGATGGTGGAGCACGCAATGCCAGTTTTCTGAATAGAACAGCAGAGAGAGCAGATGCAGTAAGATCCTGAGAAAATGAGGATTGTTCTGATAAAAAGATCAAAAGAACTTCAACATTTTCAGGGGTGATCCACTCTTGATTCAATGTTCTTTCTGCTTCACTTCTAACAGTATTATCAGCAGATGCAAATCCTAAAATAAGATTGGATAAAGTGGTATTGATCTCAGGTGATAAAGCAGACATTCTATACTGTTTTTTTTTTTGTATTTTTTATGATAGGTTTGATTGTACTAGCTTAAAAAAAAGGACCACACTCTAAGTACTTGCTAAGATGACTAATGACCAAGTGAAGTATTGGTATCACTTATTGCAACTTGAAATTGGTGGAATTCTTACAGGAATTCTTCTCTGTTTTTGCTACTAGCAAATCCGCCTTATTGAATCTATAAAAGGCCGCTTGAAAGATTGAAGAGAAAATCTAGAGAATATCTTGAATTCTTGCTACTATAAACCTTAAAAATTGGCGGAAATGGTGTCGTTAAAGACAATGTTTGTGATCATATTCAATATCATTTGCTGAAATCAAATTCGAACTTGCATGCACCACGGCAGCTGATGTTCCCAAGGTCCCCTCATCACTTCTTTCCATCGCCTCGGCCAAAACGAAAAAAATTTTCAAAGAGGGTAACTTGTAATCCAGATGTATATCGGATCGTTAAAATAACAATGTTCATAATGATATATTATAACATTTGGATTTTATTGTTGATGTTGTAGATTAAGACTATATGTACACAAAATGTAGATAGAAAAAAAGATAAATTTAAGGTTGGGCGAGTAAAATCAAGCAAATAAATACAAGTGAAAAGGTTACAAGTATCTAAAGTGCTTTCAAATATTGCCCAACTTAGACGGGAGAGACACGCATGTCAGTTGTTTGGAAAATGATGTAAATGCTCTATAGTATAAAAACCTCATTTTGTCTCACCTGCGGTAAATGATGTATTTTGCTAGCTTGTTTGTTTGTTTAAAAGGGGTTTGGAGTTCTTCTGAAACTTCTGTTATTAAAGTGGCTCAAAGAATTCTTTGAGAGGCTTTAAATTCTGTACTTGCGATTCTTATTTCCTTTCAACGATGATTGTTATGGTATGATGGGTTCAAACGTTCTTTTGTAGCTCTAATTTCTTTGTTTAACTTAACAGCGACCTCCTCCAATTTGCTGATTTCATCTCCCTTTTCAACGACAATGTATGCCTTCTGCTCATCGATTTTGACGGCTAATTCCATATCGCTGATGATCTTCTCCATAGATTGAACAATCTTCTCTTCAGAAAGTCCGAACAAGTCAGAGAATTTCTTGATCGATATCTTTTCATAGAATTTTCTGTAAGTGAAGAAATAAGTCTTCATGGTCTCAACCTGAATCCTTTCAGTCAAGTCATCCAAGACCTGAGTGGAGTTAGAAAGCAAGTTCCATGTCTTAACAGCCTTCAAGTAGTTTAGACAAGACTTCCAGTCACCCCTTTGCATGGATTTAGCAGCGTACAAAACGTGCTCCTTAATTGTTTCAGGTGGGCCGTGGAAGAACGACTTGTCGAAACTTTCTACCAAACGACGGACAGACTTTTGGTAAATAGGAACCTTCTTAGTTTTAATACCTGTCAAGTATGCAGTCATCTGTGGAATTTCTATCAATAGAGAAGAGGTCATGAAAACAAGATCAACTAGATCCAAATTGATGTGTTGATGGTATGGGAGACATTGTTTTTCTTTGTCTTCAGCAGTTGCATTGGCAGCAGCATTGGCAGAAATTCTTTGCAGACTCTGTTGACCTAGAATTTCTCTTAGATGAGAACTGGCCAATAATTCATTCAATACTTGGTGACACTCCTCAACCTTACACAACTTGAAAGCTGAAAGACCCATTTGCACAACAACTCTGTTGAAAAGAATTTGTAGAGATGGATCCGATTTATGAATGTTACTTTGAACCTTTGTATTTAGCAGCATTTGCTTTGCCACGGTGAAGTCACCATTCAATGCGACATAATAGATGTGACTCAAAACGGCACGCTTTTGTAGGAAAGTGTTGCTTTGGTTCCTTAGGCATTCAGCCAAGGATTCGATTAACTTGGCACAGTATTCTGGGTTAGCTTGGCCATCAAACGGAGTTAATTTAGATTTGTAACTGGATGGTACGTAGTTCCATGCATTGGTTTCCATGATGCTAATCAACTTGTCAGTTTTGTAGTAGATGTGGTCTAGTCTCCTGATGAATGCACGGGCAAGAAGCTCATTTTGTCTGGCTTCAGGAACAGTGGCTTCCAAGTACAGTTGAACTCTTAGCAACAAGTTGTAGGCCTTTTGTTCGTCTCTGAGACGCTCTAGGTAGTCACTAGAGTGTGGATCAATATTTAGTAGAGATTTCTTGAATTCGTCATCCAGTCTTTCGGCATATGATAGTAGAGAGCCAAGAATTTCCTTGACACCATCAGCATTGGCCTCTGGCTCGACTTCTGGGTCATCGTTTCTCTTAGCCAATTCAGTAACTTGGTAAGTAGAGATATTCTCGTCCAAGATATCTAGCAAGTTGTTCATATCTTGGAAAGAAGATTTCCATTGATCGATTGGTTGGTAAGACAAATTGGTGGATGCTTCCAATCTTGTTGGAACCAAAGTCAAATAGGCTAGAATCTTTTCGTAAGGAGACTTGGCAATGTTTAGTAGCTCTTCCAAAGTTTTCACTAGTTCAGCTTGGTCTGAACTCTTTTTACCTCTAGAGTCGTTAACGATTTGTAAACTGGCCATGAAGCTAAACTCGGAAGAAGCACTTGCCAAAGAGGACAAATTAACACCCTTACCGGTGAACACTTTGTTCTCTTCTTGCAGAGGTGGTAATTCTGGTTCGACTGTATCCTCCTTATCAAAGGACTCTGGATCCTCTCTGAATTTGGCCACAAGATCTTCATTCTCTCTGATAACCTTCTTGACTCTCTGTTTTGTGGTGTTGAACGCCTTAGCCACAGCTTTGTTCTTTATTTCCGACTGTTCTGGGTTTGAGACTAGATCCTCGACCTGGGCAACAACCTTGATAAAAATCTTTGGTGTTCCGAAGTTTTGTTGCTGTGCTCTGACTAGTAATCTTGTGATGTTGTCAAACTCATTTAGAATAGACACCCAGTTCTCGGTCATCTGTGCGGTTTCAATCTTATCGTGCACGGCTTGCATATCATCTAGTAGCTTCTCTCTAGCAGACTTCACAACCTTCTTACCTTCGTCGTCAGAGTCGGACTCGTCGGAGTCAGAGAAGTGGGAGCCCTTCAAAAACTTGTTGGTACCCTTTCTGAATTCAGGCTTCTTGAACCAGTCCGGCCCGTAAGGCTTGGCATCAGAGTCGTCAGAGTCGAAGTCAGACTCGTCCTCAGACTCCTCGTCGTTGAACAAAGAGTCGTCAGACATCTCCTCAGAGGAAAGCAACTCCTCCTCAGAAGAAGACAACAGATCCTCCTCGGAGGATGAGCTGGTGTCCTCGTATTCGTACGAGTTGGCAAAGAAACGAGACATGCTGGTCTTCACTTATTTCCCTTGTAGTGCGTAGTTCCCGTCTGGTTGATGCAAATTCTCTCGCAATCCTTTTCAACTATCCTGTTCTCGATGAGAAATGCGCTTTTCCACAGATTCTCACGCCAATAAAAGAGTTGTCGTCTCTATAGTGCTCGCGCTATCCTGAAAGAGTTTTCTTGCTATCAGTTCTGGATACTACCTGCTTCTTGTCTCCAGCTAAATCAATGGACCTGTTCCAGCTCTGTTCCTGCTAGTAATTCGACAGTTTATCACGAGAAACACTGGCTCCAATGCTCTTCCAAAACTCCAGTACAGCTTGCAGTAGCCAGGTTATTACGATGGCAGAACAAAATTTTTTTTTCACTTTGCCATCGCCCAGCAGACCAAACCCTCCCAGAAACATCGCCAGCGCCCGCAAAAACTTCGCAGCGAAAAAAATTTTTTTGGGTTCTTTTTCGCTCCGCAGTGGTGTGTCGTGCCCGGCGATACACCGTTCAATGTTATAGATCACGTGTTGATGCATTCTTTGTAGTGTTATGATTGTATATACGTATGTGGTCCATGTATATACGTATGTGTTCCATGTATATACGTATACATGGACCATGTATGTGTGTTGAGTATATATGAGGTGCTGTGTGCGGGGGCCCCCCGGGCCGTATTGCGGCGCTGTGGCTGTCTTTATATGGCCGAGAGCATGGTCATGGCGATCGTGCAGCTGTCGGGGATGGTGATGTTGCCTTGCGGGACGGCGCCAGGCAGCTCGAGCTGCCCGTCGAAGAACTGGTACGCGCCTTCGGAGCCCTCGAACCGGTCCTGTGACTGCTGGAAACTCTGGTGGATGTGGTCCCACTTCCCGAGCACCAGCAGCACTGCAGGTGTGTCCTGTCCTGCGGACTCGGATCGTATTATCTTCTCCAAGCGCGGAACGCGTGTTTCCACCCTGTGGTGCTTCTTCGTCGTCTCGTCGTAGTAGAAGTCCCCGCTATTGCACCACACGGTCTGGGAATAGCCCTGTGGGAACGGAGACTCCGTGAAGAGCTCCGCAAAACTCTTGGCCACACGCACGTGGTACCCGTATGACGCCTTCGCGCCCACAAAGTCCCCATAAGCCTCCTCTGGCGACACCACCTTCCTCTCCTCGGTGTCTACTGTGACACGCACATTGATGGGGACTAACTGCGCTTTGAGTTCCAGAGGCTCCTTCCCTCCAATGTTGATGTACTTGGTCTGCTTGAACTCCTTCTTGCTGTTGCGGTCGGGCTTGGACATCCTAATGGCCAGACCCTCTCTGTATCTATTCTCCTCCTGGTACCTCATGAACGGAAGTGCACCCAGTCTGGGCAGCTTAGCAGCTTCTTTGAAATATGATAGATACTCCTTCTTGAATACCGACTTGGTCAGGTATGGCGGAGTCACAAAGTACTGCAGTAGTGACGCTAGCAGCATGGCATCCGATAACTTCTTCTTCTCACCGGCCTTCTTCCTCTGTAAATCAAGAATGACAACCTCCGTTACATTAAACATAGTCAGCGTCCGGGCCAGCTGGTACACCACATAAGTGATCTGGCTCAAGTTACAGCACCCATCTAAAACGCTCACTGGAATACAGACCGCATAATTCAAAGTTTTTGTACTAACTTTCAAAACCTTCTTCGCTGGTTTCACCCTCTCAATCGCGGCTCTACCTGTCTTTACCTTCTTGCTCTGCTTGTCTGGCTTAGCGTCAACTTTCTTTCTCTTTTCAACCATTTTGGTGCAGCTCCTTTCACTTTCGTTTTGTGTATGTCCTCAGTCCCGGTCTGTGTGGCTGTTACCAACTATCCCAGTACAATTTAATTACGGAGAATGCTGCTCTTGTCAATCGAATACAATAATATTCAACACTATGTAATGTCAGTAATAGTAAGGCTCATCGATCGATGCTCATCGCAAAGCGCAGCGCACAGAAAAAATTTATTCCGTTCATTATGATCTAGTTATTATTAAGATATATAATTGAACTATTTAATCCCAGGGTTGGAATTATTCAGCTTCCCAGGTCACTGGAGAGTTGTACATTCGTATTATTAGTTAATGCAGTGTTGTCGTGTTTACACTTACAGAGCAATTTTCTTATTGTGGCAACACCACGCCCTGCTTTATAGTGAAATGCATTCCGTAACGGATTTTGAAATTTTGATTAAACATAAAGGATAACAAAAGCTAGCGATTAAAAAAAAACAATATTGATAATAAATGTAGTATATGGTCTTTAGATGCTCATTTGTCTTCCTCGTCCTCGTCCTCGTCCTCGTCCTCGTCCTCAATGCCATTTTTGTTCTGGAAAACGGCTTTCACGTTGTAATGCTTCTTTCTCATCTCCTCGAACCGCTTGTGTTTCTCCTCTTTGGATAGCTCCTCGTCATCGGCCTCGACCTCCTCATCGTCCTCCTTTTTTGCAGCGGTGTCTACTTTGAACTCCGGTTCCCCGAGCGACAAGTCATCGATATCGTCCTTCTTGTCTCCGTCGATATCATCGTCCTCATCGACACGGTAATACTCACCCTCAGGATCTACGGCTCCCTGGTACGGTGTCTTGGGCTCATCCACATGGATATCCTGGAACTGCTGTTTCGTAATCTCATTTTCGTCCAGATTCTGCTGATTCCACTGCAGCCTCTCCTCTTCCGTCATGTCGCTGGTGTTCGCCTCCTTCCTGGCCTTCTCCTTCGCATCGTGCTCACGCTTCATCAGCAGTGTGTCCTTGGGAGGCCCCCTGCGGCGCCCGGGAGACAGAGGTATCTCCACCTCCTCCCCGTTCTCCCCTTCCACATTTATATGCAGTTGGTCAAGTGGCGTATCTCGCTTACGCGACGTCAGCTGTGCATTCAGCTGCGTATTCATATATACCTGCTTCCTGAACTCGCTAATAGACTGAGGCGCCTCCTCGCCGTTCTTCTGCACTTCCTCCTTCGGAATAGCGTTCTTTAATATACCTCCCATAGCTGGCCTTTTCCTTCTACTTGGTCCTGCTCGCTAGCAACTCTCTGGCTTTGGTCAAGCAGAAACACACCTCCAAGTACCAAGAAACAGATCAAAACCACTACAAATACCATTCATTGCTACCAAAGCACAATCATTGATGGAGTCACTCACTGCCACACCCATAGCCCATCACTCCCTGCCACCCCCCCTTACAAACCTGGGGGGGTACTTGGTCCTGATATACGGATGTGGCACGCCTCACTCCGTGTGCTGTGCCGTCATTGATTGACACCATTGTAGTCTCTTTGCGATGAGCTTAGTAATGCACAGGGTATTCCCGGGCTGTATGACGAGGGTAGCACGAGCTGATAAGTGCTCCAACTGGAGTGTTCTGGGTATTTCATGGTCCTGGATGCTGACAGCAAACCCCAGGGAGCAGGGAAGGTTTGTTAGTTGTTCTTTTACATGGGCCAGAGACAGGATTTGGTGGTTTTCAGCGACCACAGCGTGGTTTCCAGAAAGCTGTTTGCGGATGGTGTCAACACAATGGTGCTGTTGACCTCCATGCAGGCGACACAGGCCTCCTGGATGCTCAATGTGCTGGTGGAGTCGTACCTGTTCGGGTCTCCTTTGTCCTTGAACAGTGAGCAGAAGTCTGCCACGCTGCTCGCTGACAAGAAGGCGTACGTCACCGTGGCGTCCACGGTTCACAACACAGGATATTTCCAGTCTACATTTAACAAGCTGCAGGTAAACTCCTCTCAGTACAAGATAGTAGATATGTTCTCCAATTTCGTGGGATCATCGTATGGGAAGCCAGCCGAGAAAGTACTAAAAGAGCTTCTCGAAATGTTCCCGGATAGCAAGGACTCCGTGATACTGTTGGAGCAACCGGAATACTTGCTGTCGCTTTTGCCCAATATGTCTGCAGACATGCTAAGCAGTAAGTTCATCAATGAGCTGAGAAAGAGATGTGCGTTGCTAGTGGTGAATACAGTAGTTGACTCAGTGCAGGAAGATAATGACACTGCACCTGCGATCGAGTTCAAGCGATTCTTACAGACAAATACGTACAAGTCAAATGCGGTAATATCATTAAGTCCTCTACCCACTGGTAGAGCAAAGGATGTGACGGGAATAGTGAAAATTTGTAGAGGACCCAAAAGTTTCGAAGGTTACATTCCAGACATACATGTGATTGAGAACGAATACCTATATCTGACTGAAAAAGAGACTACGAAATTATTCTATAGCTAACCTATGCTAGTTTCAAGTCTCAAGGCAATTGTAGGGATTTGATATATCAAAAGTGAACTAAAAATACTGATGGGCATTTAGAGGGGTCCCATCATGGCTAATTGCAGTATTCCAGACACGGTACATTTGTTGTTTTTCTGGGATAGCTGTTCGTCAAGAATGAAGGTGTAGCTCACTTCAGGGAAATAATACTGCTGATAGCTACCCTCAACTATGATAGAAGTTGAAGGGTATCGTTTCGTTCCTGCATCGTTTTATTAAATACATTATGTACCTCTCCTTTGCTTAATGATTTTATTTAACTGCAGTTCCACTCTGCATCTTGTTTTCAACAATGAGAGAACTGGCCAAGTACTTTGCTCACCACATTTAATCCAGTATGGTATATTATCTAGCTGTCCTTCAATGATCCTAGTTAAAGAAAGATTTTTGATCCTCGGAACAATGGCAATTTCAGTAGCAGACCGTGGTGTTCTCTCATCGATAATGAGCCGCTTTATGAATGGGAACAAAAGACCTAAATTATCAAGAACTTCCATACGATGGCGAAACTCCATAGCTGCAATATTTTTTAATTTACGTTCCAAATGGTACTTGAATTTGAAGGCCAATGGTTCCATTTCTGTGAAATTCAATTGAGGGATATTGAGGCCAGGAATATCTATATCGTCTGCAGTTTGTGGGTAGTGTTTATAGTAGTAATATTTCGATGTCTTAATCTCGTGTTTCAGATCGTTACTAACCAATGGTGCCAGATATGGTTTAGCCAAAGAAACAATAAAGTTGTTAACATTGAATAACTCAGTTAATCTAGTGTATGGACTCTCAACCTCATCTAAATTGGTAGCTTGTTCAGGAGCTAGAAACTGGTTTTTCTCTGGGTTTCCAAATTCTAGGAATGACACGACTTCATTTTCCAAATTTTTGCACAGCAATTTTGTATTTGTAGTTATGACACCTGAGCCTAAACTGCAATCAATGGCCGATCGTATTAAAACATTTGGCGTTGTCACATAGTTCAATAGATTTGGACACGACTTGTCGATTGGATGTATGACGACATTGAAAGCCTTTCCTGTATTTTGATAAGCTTCTTCAAATGTCAAATCTTTCACGATGTACTTCAAAACAAATTGAATAAAAAGATAAACGTCCTGGGAGTAACCATGGTGTACCAAGTTCTGTATCAGTTTACCTAAATTCACGTGCTGCTCGATGTCGCCGTAACCACAGCTTTTCACAAGTTCCAGGTCATTTTTGATAAGGTCTAGGATAGTGTGTTCGGATAGCAAGTTTTCGAGTTCTTCGTTAGTTAAGCATCCAAATACACTCGCTATACATGCACCCATAGAGCTTCCGCTAATGATATTGGGCATCAGATCCTGCGACAGAAGTGCCTTGATGATACCCAGATGGAAGAGGCCGAAGAATGAACCGCCTTGTAAAATCAATGCCGTGGTACCCAGAGATAGCTTACATCTCTGGAAAAATGAAGTTGGAGCACCGCTCTTCTCCAAAAGGTCCAGCCCTTCGACGGTTCTATCCAGATGGTGCTCAATTAGCAGTTTGGTGCCCATAAGCGACTTTGTGAACAGCTTTTTGTCGACGATACCGGCGAAATTTCGCAGCATGCACGGGCCGGTCGTTGAGAACTTCTCTTTGATCTTCTCTATGTCCTTCTCGTTCACGTTCTTGGTCAGCGATGCGTACTGCTCCAGCACGGCCCTGAAGTCGTACCTCCTCGAGAAGAAGTTGCGCCGCCACAGGTTCGCCCCGGTGATCTCGTCCACCACCGACGCCCGCTCGCACCACACAGCGTAGTTGTCGCTGCTGTCCAGCTCCTTGATGGCCTCGTAGTACAGCATCCGCGACCGCGGCCGCACGTAGTTCATAAACTTGTACACCCAGAACAGGTATATATCCGTCACCACGTGCAGAACATCCCACACCATCGGCGGTATGTGGTCCAGAATAGAGTACACCACGCGCAGCAGCCACAGCCGCAGCACCTGCATCAGACTCCTGTGCTTCCCCTCCGACATTCCTTATTTCCTATGGCCACTGTCAAAAAAAGCTGTCTCCCCTTATTGGGCTTTTGAAAATATTAAAGCGTTATAAAGCCAATAGTCCCTCACACACAAGAAGCTGGCTATTCCAAGTCTGTGCTCCTCCAATTATAGCGGATGCAGATTACACAACACCCAAACACAGTACAATGGCAACACGGTCACAACCCAGCCTGTAATATAACAGAGAAGCGCTTACAGCACTCGGTATGGCCCGCTGGGCAGTCTTTTCCGCTCACCCTCCCTCCCTCTCTATCTCTGCAGTAGCCCAGCAAGAAAGCCGCACCGCCAAAAAAATCGACGCTCCGCAACGGTTATTGTGGTGTCACGTTTTGTGTCGTTACGAGGTATGCATTAGTGTGCTGTTATACGTATCATAGTGTGACTCCAGCACTCTTTATACGTCTTTAAACGTGATGTCCCTTACTACGGTACAACTACTGTTACCCGGGGTAAGTGAACAATAATGCCGGGTAACCTTTCCTTGTGCCTCTGCCGATTTTGCCACTGCGCTGGGTGGTGGTGGGGGGGACGTGCACAGAGGAGAAGGGCGTCGCTGTGTGTGGGTTATTGCTACACCCAGAATTGGGAGAGAGCCAGTGGTTTGCTGGATGCCACTAAATTCTGGGTGTTATATTGGACAAACTGCTGTGTCCCTACCCTTGCCACAGCTTGTGGAGAGCCGCAATTGAGTTTGCAAAACGCTTGAAGAGGTTGTGTTTTGCAGCAAGAGAGAACGGGAGTCGTTGTTGAGTAATTAGCCAGGAAAAGGAGTTTGTTTTCTAAGGTAGACTTACAAGTGGACGACATTTGCAGAAGGGGAGAACCATTTCAAACACTACAGAGAAGGAGCGAAAATGTTCAGAAACAACTACGATGGTGATACCGTTACCTTCTCTCCTACGGGGAGGCTCTTCCAGGTGGAGTATGCGCTGGAGGCCATCAAGCAAGGGAGTGTGACCGTGGGTCTGCGCTCCAAGAACTACGCCGTGCTCGTGGCGCTGAAGCGGAACGCGGACGAGCTGTCGTCCTTCCAGAAGAAGATCATAAAATGTGACGAGCACCTCGGTCTATCGCTGGCCGGCCTTGCGCCGGACGCTAGAGTGCTGAGCAACTACCTGAGACAGCAGTGCAACTACTCTCAGCTCGTGTACAACCGTAAGCTGAGCGTCGAGAAGGCAGGCCACCTGCTGTGCGACAAGGCACAGAAGAACACACAATCTTACGGCGGAAGACCATACGGTGTGGGGCTCCTGGTGGTAGGCTACGATAACAGCGGCCCACACCTGCTCGAGTTCCAGCCATCGGGAAACACCCTGGAACTGTACGGCTCCGCCATCGGTGCGCGCTCACAAGGTGCCAAGACCTACCTGGAGAGAACCATGGAGGAGTTCCTGGACATCGAAGACGCCGACGCGCTGATAAAGTCAGGAGTCGAGGCCGTCAGACAGTCCCTCAAGGACGAAACTCTGAATACAGACAACCTGTCCATCGCAGTTGTGGGTAAGGACATCCCATTCACAATCTACGACGGAGAAGCAGTTGCTAAGTACCTATAGGCCCTATAGCGACGCTTTCTTTCCTACTATACGAATATATAAATTTTTAAAGAAAATGCTTTCATACTGCTCTACGCTGACTTGTTTACACCTCGACTGAGGTATGACCATACAGTGATCGTAATCTCCGTTCTATTTATACACAACACAGGCATTCTGGACTGTCCCGCCCTCAAAGACTGGCTGTAAAGTTCAGGAATCCATAGCTATGTTATCTCCGCCGGAGATAAAAGCTGGGCTGTCCATTGAGTTGTCAACATTTCAGGGTCCTTACGCCATGGATATTCTTTTTTTCGATGCATCTTGTGCGGGGTTTTCTGCGCCCCATGTTGTTGTTTTTTCTTTTTGCTTGCGGGTCTCGAGGAGACCCTCTTTGCCCCACCATTAATTTTAAATTTCACTGACTATGCCTGTTGGAAACGAAATTTGTATATAAAGGCCTTGTGGAACTGCAGATTCATTCCTAATAGTCTATTTGTTTTTCTTAAGCCTTGATTATTTTTTATTTTCTTTGCTCCTTTTCAACAGACCATTCAAGCAAATTGCTTTTCTGTTTAGCAGTAATAATTTAAATTTCTAAAACAGCTCCACTATGGCTCCTTTAAACGTTGGTATTATCGGCACTGGTATCTTTGCAACCGACAGACACCTACCTTCCTACCAGGAAATGTCTGACAACTTCAAGGTTGTTGCAGCTTTCAACAGAACCAAGAGCAAGGCCTTGAAGTTCGGTGAGTTGGCTGGTCTGCCTGAAGAAAAAGTCTACGATGACTTGGACGGTATTGTCAACGACCCAGAAGTCCAGATGTTGGACATGTTGCTTCCCGCACAGTTTAACTTGGACACTGTTAAGAGAGCGATTGGGGCAGGCAAGCCTGTGCTTCTAGAGAAACCAATTGCTGCTACCATGGCTCAGGCCAGGGAGATTGTGAAACTGGCTGACTCTGTCGATGTTCCAATTGGTATTGCCGAAAACTGGCTCTATCTACCATGCATTGACGTCGCCCGTCCATTTTTGGAAAAGATTGGTCCTATTGTTGCTTTCACACATAACTCTACTGGTCCATTCGTTACGCAAAACAAGTACTTGAACACTTCCTGGAGACAGAACCCTGAACACATTGGTGGGTTCTTATCCGATGGTGGTGTTCACCAATTGGCTCTGGTTACTGAGCTTGTTGGTGAAATTGCCTCTGTTTCTGCTTTGACAAGGCAAGTCCGTAAGGAATCAGGTACTGTTGATATTGTTTTCAGTACTGTTGAGATCAAGGACTCTGACATCATTGGTACTTTCACATACGGTTCTGCATTCGGTGCTACTGACAAATCCGTTTTCCTGAAGATCTACGGTAAGAATGGTACTATTGTTATCGAACTTTCGGACAAGAAGAAACCAGTAGTTAAGGTTAGATTGGGTTCCTCTGCTGAGGATTGCTCAGAAGAGGAAGTTCATCCGGTTCCAGTTGATGAAACTTTCGGTGTGAATGCCGAGTTTTTAAATTTCCATGAGGCAGTGACGAAGAAGGACAAAAATCTTTTCAAGTCCACCCCAAGAGTTGCTTTCCATCACTTGGCCTGTGTTGCCGCATTTTTGGAGTCTTCTGAGAAGAATGGTGATCATGTCAAGGTGGAGACCATTTAGATGTTAACGAAGTTTCCCAACTGCTTCCTTTCACGGGCACCGATCTCTGAATGGTTTTACGATAAATGTATAGAGATATATATTTAAATATATATTGATTAATTGATGAAAATAATGATAATATTTAGTGTTCATTTTATGATAAGTATGGTTCGGTTGGTGTTTCATCTACTTTCTCAAAATATGTTGAGCTTACTGGATTTGTGAGAACGAGAAAGTCACGAAGTCCAAGTTTTCGAACTAAACATGAAAAAAAGTTGCCTTCAACTTCCAAGGGCATTTTTGCATTACATTAGTGTAACAGTATATGTTAGTTTGCATATGCCATTATTCGTGTCCCTTAAAACCTTATGTAAGATACTACTTAATGCGAAGGTTATAATTACTGGGAAGCTTACTAATGAAACAAGATACTCACAGAGACATAAAATATCTGCTATTCTGGCCATACCTAGGAGATACATACATGTGAAAATCTAATTAACAATTTTTATACTGAGTTAATGGTACAATACACCAATTAAAGGTATCATCCCTGATCAAAAAAGATAATACCGCTTTAGTTTCACACATCACTACCATATCTTTCCATTTACCATCCAAGAATGGTGCAGATATTATGGTGCTCAGAACACAAAAAAAAAATCTACGTCATATAATTATAATTAGTCACATCGCACCTAAGTTTTGCATAGCCCAAACAACCAAGCTTGGTAAGCAGGCTCGTTTAGAATTCCTATATGAATCATTAGAGCATACAAAATAATTTTATTACACCAAACTCAGGGACTCCTGAAGAAGTGCATGTGAAAAAAGCACTCAACCCAACATCACAGTATGTTTGTCTGCATTGAAGATGACAGTGCACAGGAAAGCAGATAGACTCCCTTGGCATGTGAAATGCAAACAGTGAATCGTGTGTTGGTCAAAGTCTGCCCTACACGGCTTTCCGAGCATGGATGCGCTGGACTTTCGCCCAACTGCATCTCTCAGTTGCCGTGAGCTGCAGAGAGCGGAAAGCAAGACAGGACGAGTACCGACACCCCGGAAAACTCAATTGGGCTCTGCTCTGCTAACGATGGTGGTGCACAGCTTCCTACAAAGCTTCGAAACATTACCCGGTTATATCTTTCATTACTAATCAGGAAACCCTTGCCAGTGAATATCCGCAGCACCGCCACAACTTTATCTACGACTCTGCGCGACGGTCGGTGCGCAGAGAGGCTTCTACGGCTGCCAAAAAAAAGTTACTTTTTTCTTCCTTTTCATTGCCATCGGCCCGCGGCTGTTCTCCACAGATCAGCCAGGTAATGCCCCGCGCGGGGCAGTAAAAGTAGTGCAGAAGGAAGACTGGCACATGTAAATCTGCTCCACAGAAAGGACTTGGGAACGGTTGAGAAAAAAGATGCAAAGAACGTTCTCTGCGTGGCTGACGTAATTATTAGTTCTCGAGCCACCCAGGACAGCGGGTTGATTCAATAGTTGTGCTAGTTGGAAAAGCATATAAGAAGACGTGGATTCAAAACTTTTTTTGGATGTCGTTTGTGGCTAAGTTTACAGTTGGGATTCGAGAGCATCCGCAGAAATTCTATCAACGCAAACACGTAAAACGGTTTTATTACAATGCGTATTCTATTTGTCTTCGCTCATCCCGACAAACAGTCATTGAACGGCTCCATGCTGGAGGATGCAATTGCACACCTCAAAGCGAACGGGCATGAAATAAAGATCAGTGACTTGTACGAGGACAAGTTCAAGGCTATTCTTGACGGCGACGATGCTCCCGATCGGATTGAAGAAGGTGTGTTCCGTGCCTTCTTTGACAGAGAGCTATCTGCCAAGAACGGCCACATTCCAGAAGACATCAAGAGAGAACAGGAGAAGGTGTTCTGGGCAGATCTAATACTGTTCCAATATCCTCTATGGTGGTTTGGCATGCCTGCTATAATGAAGGGTTGGCTTGACAGAGTGCTAATGTCTGGCTTCGCATTCTCCAACAATCCAAATGGTAAAGGAGGCCCACTTCTAGAAGGTAAGAAGGCAATGATGTTGGTGACAGCAGGCGCTAAGTATGACCAATTTAAGAGCGGCAAATTTGGCGCAATCGAAGACAACTTTTTCCCAATCAAAAGGACTTTTGAATTGTGCGGTATAGAGCCAATTGACGACCACGTTGTCTATGGTACCATTTCAAGAAGTCCCCAAAACTACGAACTGATTGTCAAGAACATGAAAGCTCACCTTGACAAGCTAAATGCCTAGGTATATAAACTATAAATAAGTGACGATTAATATTATTAGTAACGAGACGTTTTCCTGACTTTTCCCTAGAAGTAAAAAGATATGAAGGAGGTAAACAGCAATCATGTTGTTGCTTTGCATCTTAACGTTTTAGTTTTGAACTGCAGCACAACTCAAATACCTGTTCAGTAATTAACTTTGTACTTCTATTATAGTGTGATGTCTCAATTACAGCTACAGTGATGGGCAGTAACTATTAGCAATCATTATTTGCACTGAGATGACTCTATACATCACGAACCCAATTGCCTGATATGGCATGAATATGATCGCCCCTTTGGGAGTTGAATGCACTGAATATTTCTTATTCTTTTCCCAGGTACATTTATGTCACGTAGCTACTTATTGCAATCGCGATTGTGTTCATTCGCTGTCCCTTCTAAAGTGGATGCGATGTTCAACAACCCCATTTCAAACCATGAAGTACAACCACTTTCTAATATCTAATATCTGCCCGAAAGCTAATGCGAATTGAAAATGGCAGTGGAAGCTTACGGATATAGAACAGTTACAGCGTTCGTTATATTGAGTACTAAGGCTGCGGAGACAAATAAGATGCGGGCAAACAAAATGATCACCTGAGCGGAGATATTTTCAAACGAGAATCAAAACGGAGATAAGCCCAGTGAAAATTGAAAGATGTACTATCAGACGGACCCCCCCGTATCGGGTGGCAAAAGCTTAATAGAAATCCCGTCGGACGAGCCTTCCTGGACTATATGGCCTTCAATTGCACGTGTAGCGTTTGGGGGAGGGGGGTTGCACACATATCGCAGTTGCAGTCCGCCCAGTGTAGAGGGTTCGGAGATATCACATTTTTCCGCTCGGACGACCCCAGAGCCTTTTTAAGGTTAAAAAAAGAAAGAAAGAGCATCGAATGCTGCTTCTATACCAATGGACAATGTAATCAGCTGGCTACTTAGGCATCGAGTGGCAAATTGCTAACACTAATATGAATACTAGCTATGAGTGGGATATCTTGCAGGGTAGATAAGATGAAGTGCTGTCATCAGAAAACAGGAATGATATAAAAACGATCATGGTTTCATGAAGATTTGAAAACATATTTATGTTCCTTTCTCAATTCCTCTTTCATAACAGAAATGATATAGAACTTGAGTATACCAAAGGTTAAGTGCTACCCACACAAATATTCCCAACACGAAGAAAAAAAAATGCATGCTCTAATTGTTTTTGCTCATCCTGAACACCAATCCTTGAACGGGTCCCTTCTGAAGGATACTGTTGCACATCTGGAGAGTGAGGGACACGAGGTTAAGGTCTCTGACCTCTACTCTAAGCACTGGAAGTCTAACTTGGACTCTACGGATACCCCTGTTCACATGCAAGAGGGTCGTTTCTTTCCAATGCAAGATCTTGCTGCGACTTTTGGGGCGAAGCAGCTGTCAAGTGATATAGTGGAACAACAGAAGTTGGTAGAATGGGCTGACCTGATTATTTTCCAATTTCCGTTGTGGTGGTACTCTATGCCAGCTATCTTAAAAGGTTGGTTTGACAGAGTCCTTGTATATGGTTTTGCTTTTGACACTTCCAGCACAGGTAAGAACATCGGCCTTCTACAAGGTAAGAAAGCTATGGTGTTGCTAACATTGGGTGGTAGTGCAGCCCAATATACACCAGATGGATACTCAGGACCCATTGAAGAACTACTTATCCCAGTTACAAAGTCATTTGCATTTTGCGGGTTAGAGAGTGTCAAAAGCTATTGCGTTTATAATACTGTCTTTTTGAAAGAAGATGGCTATGAAGAGATTAGAAACGGATTAAAGGCGCACTTGCAAAGTTTGAACAATTGAATCAAAGGTCAAACTTTTTAGTAGTTAGTAAATTTGACGTTATTGATAATATCATTGGTCAGCATGGGATCATAATACACTAAGGTTCTTTGTGATACCAGATCATTAGCTGCAACAAACAAACTTGAAAATAAAATGAAAAGCAATTCTATCATTTTGAATCATATAATATTTTTTTTGCTGATTCAATTTTTGAAGATTTTAAATCAATTTCCGGACGTCCTTAAAAGATTGTGCCTTATTTTTTTTTGCATTGAATTTTACGCTGCTTTTATTATAGTCATCTTTCATTCCTTTAAGTATTTAACATTTTTCCGCCTTATTTATAAAATGTGATGTTTTATCGTACTCCAATATTAAGTAATATTTTGATTATTAGATACTAACATAACGTGTAATAACAAAATAACACTAGGTAATTTGTGAAGTTCAGAATTTGCAATAGCAATCATTTATCACTGACTTCCTAAGAGAAAAAATACACTCTTAAAGAGCTAAGTTATAATGTGTTATGAAGTTAAAGATGTTTTGTAGCATTATAGATCACGAAATATCAAAACTAATGTTCGATGTGTATACAAGATTTAAAATTAATAAACATTTTGTAAGTAATTAAAATTTTGTTCATATCTCAAAACATCAAATGACCGAAAAAAAAAAAAACTAAGGGGGATGATAGAACTAATATTCAACATCCACAATAAATAATTAGCATATATTCAAATATTTAAAAACTGGAAAAAAAACTTATCAGACTACGGACTAAATTTGAACTAAATTGACAAGACTAAGATAAAAAGCTTTTGTTAAACAAAATGAATTCAACTATACCACACACCCTGTGCCAAAATCAACAAACACAACTTGGTGTTGCCGGGCGCCTGCCGGTGCGGGCTGGTGCGCGGGGGGGATGTTTCTGTGGCGGGAACATGTGTGTGCTGGTTGTGGGCGTGTGCGGGGGCTGGAAGGGCGGGGGGCTGTTGCGAAGTTGGTGTCGCGGGGGTGTAGCGGGGCTGCTGTTGCGCGTGGGTGGCGGTGGTGGATGC
>JAJLUB010000055.1:0-76199 GCA_030564085.1 Nakaseomyces uthaithaninus
GGGGGGGGGGGGCCGGGGGGGGTCACTGGTCATAATGAAATGCACATGCACCAACTCATCGCTGCTTTTGACGAATTTGAGCCTAGTATGTTACTCTTGTCACTACTGTGAACAGTAGAGGTCTTCGGTTGGGGGCATCTCGGAGATAAGCTCTTAAGAGGAGAGTGGGGAAGCTGTTGTGCTTTGCAGAAGCATTAAGTAGCGTATATATATAGTTTGATGCTCTGGGGGCATGTATGGCGGATCATCTTGTTCTGGGTCCCTTGTATTGTCCTGTAGCTTCTTGAGACGTGAGAGAAGAGTTTGTTAGCCTGGCTGTATTACTACGCTAGCAATGGGTTGTACGTTGGATCAGTCATTTGTGAGTAAGACCTGCTGGAAGGCAGACCTATTCAAGGGTAAGGTCGCCTTCGTGACGGGTGGTGCGGGCACTATCTGTCGTGTTCAGGTGGAGGCTCTTGTTCTGCTTGGATGTAAAGTAGCTATTGTTGGCAGGAATAGGGAGAAGACGGAGGCTGTTGCCAAGGAGATTTCGCAGCTTGCCGGTGATGCAAACGCTGTGCTGCCTATATCTGGTGTGGATGTGAGGGAGTTTACGCAGCTGGAGAATGCCGTTTCTCAAACGGTGGAGAAGTACGGGAGGCTGGACTTTGTGATTGCCGGCGCAGCAGGCAACTTCATTTGTGACTTCAACCACCTCTCTTCGAATGCCTTCAAGTCGGTGGTGAGCATTGATTTGTTGGGAAGCTTCAATACTGCAAAGGCTGCCATGCCGGAGCTGATCAAAAGCAAAGGTTCTATATTATTTGTCTCAGCAACATTCCATTACTATGGTGTGCCATTCCAGTCTCACGTGGGTGCTGCAAAAGCGGGTATTGATGCATTGTCTAACAGTCTCGCGGTGGAGATGGGTCCCTTCGGTGTTAGGTCTAACTGTATAGCACCAGGGGCAATCTCCGGGACAGAAGGTTTTGACAGGTTGATAGGAAGCGCAGATAAGAAGAAGACACTTTCGAGGATACCATTGCAAAGACTTGGGACTACTGAAGATATTGCACAAGCGACGGTGTACTTATTTTCGCCAGCTGCGTCTTATGTCAGCGGTATCGTTCACATTGTGGATGGAGCTGCATGGCATGTAGGCACACATTTCTCCCATGAATTGTATCCTGATCAGTTATTCAAAGATCCAAAAATACAGTCAAAACTATAGTCAAATATTCTTTAGCATGATCATCATTTCATTTCTAACTTCATCGAAGCAAACATTTACAAGATGTTGTACGGATTATTGAAAATGTTAAGTTTTGGTATTTAGTTCATAGTCTGCTAATCAACCTAGTATATATTTTTCGATAGGTGAGAAGAGCTCGTAAGAGTAAAAAGAAGGGGACTGTAATAATACAACATAATTATTAAAAACATGTTACGATGCTTAGAATATTATATAATCAAAACTTGACAAACTAATTCATCCGTGAAGTCAAGTTGTACCTATTCTTGATATAAAGAATTCCTTTTGTTTTGTCGTTTTCATTTCTGCACTTTTCCTCAGTAGTAGACATAAAAACGATGAATATGACAGAGCAACTTATAATGACGATTGATCACTTGTAATTGTCTTTGAATTTGTGAGTAGATGCATGTGAATTGAAAAAAACGATGATCGACAGATAAGAACATAAACGAAGAATACTCTCAAGATATGAATGCAAATTAGGAATAGTAATGTTTAGCTGATTTCACATGGCTGAGTCATATGAAGCTGGACTGCCAACCAATAAAGTTGTTGGCTGAGAATCGGTTGAAGATGTTCTTTGATCCATAGGTTGTGAATAATTTTCGTAAGATGTATTGCTTTTGGTAATATTATTGGTTTTGCTAGTACCATTCATTTTAGAAACATTTACATTGCAAAGCTGTTCTTCGCTAGCCTTACGCTTTAATGTCATATTTTTTGATTTGATGCTCTCATTGTATTGAGTTTTCAGCTGTTTGACAAATGAAATATACTGTGCTTGGTCTAAAATATCACTGAACATCTCCTGCAAGTATTTATTAAGCAGTGTGAAATTATTGCTAGGATATTCCGGTTTGTGATTGCTTTCATTACCGTTGCTTTGAGAAGACGTATCATAGAATTTGAACGCGGTACCATTTTCCTTGCTTGGAGAACATTCTGCAGCAATGATTCTGAATAAATCTTGGAGAGTTGAATTTGCTAGATTATCTTCAAACATATGTTCATGAAACAAGTCCATAATTGGAGCAAACAAATTGTTCGCAATCATGTATCTGTGATAGTACTTGTCATCTAAACAAATAATATTTTTGATACATCTGAGAGATGTTAACCTGAGTTGCAATTTATTTTTGGATGCAATTAAGGAGCATACAGAATCAAGAATACCGCTTTCTAGTACAAATTTTCTCGAGATTATCCTATCATGTTCGCTGCATATGAAAGAGACCAATTTCACCATGTGAATCATCAAAACATCGTCTTTTAAGTATAGCTCTCGTTGGACAGCATCAATATCGCTTTCTCGTATCAGTGGTCCAAAAAGAATGGGAGCAATTTGTAGATAAAATTGTTTGAAATACTCTGTGACCTGGAAACCACTGGGTTGTAGTTGGTTGCCAGTGTGAAACCCATTTTCAGTTTCAAACTTATTGCTATCTGGGTATCCTTCATTATTCATGTCCGTAAGCTTGTTTTCCTTTGGTAGCATATGATCATTGAAATCTATATTGTTATCCATATATCCATCAACACCATCACCTAGGCATCCTTCGGGATGTAAGAGCGTATTCAGTGCTTGCACAACTTGTTCGCGCAAGCCTGGGTTTCTATCTGTTAGAAGAATAGTAGTCAAAATTTCTAGCAGAGTCATATCCACGGTGGCGGTGTCTGTATCCTTGTTTGTACTTGTGGAAGTATTGAAAGCCGAATAGGAATTATTTTCTTTCAGTTGAGACATTTCATTTTGAACAGTGTGTATTAGGAGAATATCATGTTCAACAATAGCTATTATCGTATCGGTTGCCAATATCCTGAGATTAGTATCTGTTTCAGTATGAAATGCATAGTCCAGCACGTTGAATAAACCTTTCCTAACAAGTACTTTGTAGAATTTAGATTTGTCCATATGATCTAAATTTCTTGACATTTGAATACATTGATGAAGCAGTTTTATACCCTCTTTCCTCTTTTCTTTATCGTCAGTTTGCAAGGTATTGGTGTTTGATGGCTTCCTGTATAGATCCATCAGCCTATCCAAAAATGGGTCCATTTGTAATGAGTCTATAATGCAAGTCTCCAGATCCAATATTACATCAGTCATCAAATTAAGATTGTTGTCATCCAGAAACTGTACCAGTACAACATCCTTCAAAAATTGCAGTCTAAAGCACTTCTTAATGATACTTTTCAGGTCTTCATTTTCCAAGGGTATTATCTCTTTAAATGTCGGTGCCTCCGTCTCTATGCACTTTCTGTGGTTAGCTTTTGAAGTTGGAAACTCAGTATCGTATTCCAGAATCCCTACAACACCGATGATTCGAGAATCGTCGACAAGGAGTTCTATTATGTCTCGTTGGTTGTAGAGTATCAGAGTCTTGAGAATGTTGCTCAGGAGGAATAAGTCACGCGGTATCTGCTCTTCCTCGGCCTTGTGAAAGTGGTTGATGAGAATACTTACATAATCATGCTTTAGCACAAACTCTACCGTTTCAGTTTTCAGATACTCGAACGACGTATTATCATTTAGTATCTTGAGCGCATCCAGCAAAGTCATAGTGTTTTGTGCTGGCTCTATTGAAGGAAGTGCCACAGGACCAGTTATGATCTCGTGGATAGAACCCATACCATTATCGACAGACTTCACCGCTACGAGAGAGATGTTGGGTTCTATAGTGCGCTGTATACTCACCAGGAATTCGCAAAGCGTGTCACACCCGAGACTCTCCTCAAAACTCAACGCGATGTCCTTACCTTCCACATCCTTCCACACAATAAGAGTCTCTTCCTGTCTCTGGTACTCGATATTGCCCTCCAACTTGGACCGCAACAGCATCTCGTGAGGCTCATTCTCATTAGTCACCAGCAAAAACGCGGTCTTCCTCACGTCCTGTCCGGCCTCCTCCATAATTTCACCCCTGCAGTATCCCGTCCCAGTGTCTTTCCACTCATTATTCTCCAGTACATACACCTTCACCCGCTTCGAGTCCGTTCTAGTCACGTTAGTAGATGTGACACCAGAAATATCAGAAGTCATCCTGTTCGAATAAAAAATACTCCCTCTCAACTATTTGCGTTCTACTCAACCCAACTCACCAGTGTCTTCGTAAATACCCTCAGGAAACTTATCTTATGCCAAACCGGCCTTCCTCTTGTAGTAGAGATTCTCGGTACGCTCCGTTCCGAGTAAAGTGTAATACAGAAGCTAATCAAATCTCTTTCGCAAAACCACGTCCAACTATTTTAGTGGTCTACCTCACGGAATATATCGCTGAAGAGCTGCTCTCACGTCTATGGCTATCACAACCCTGGCTATCACGTCCCCAGCAGCCACTGATGCTTCCGATGTCCTGTTTCTCTTATAAAACTGGAAACGCCTGGCGCATGGACCGAAACCGCCAAAAAAAAAAACTGCGGCCGAAAGATAAAAAAAGCGACTTTGACACCAAAACACTGTCCGTGCCTGCAACGGTAACGTGGCACGCACTGTTCCGCGGGATAGCACGTGAATGCAATTCTGTGCGGGTGGAGTGGGGAGTATTTAAGAGACTGGCAGATATATACCAACATGTGTACTTGCCGTCGAGCTATTTTATTTCAGGGAGCCTGCGTACATGCAATTACTCCTGTGACTTATACTCAGAGTACTCCTTTGCGCAGTGTGACTCGTACGATGGCATAATTGCGATGCGTACCTCGTAGTCAGTTTGTGCTCGACATTGGCAGTATTCTTGAGAAGCTCTACATGAAGCTATAAAGTATTTGCTATGGAAAGTATGTACGGTGCAGGTATGCGTCGTTTGGTTCCTTTTTCCGGCTTGCGGAAAGGTACCATGCCTGGCTAGCAGGATGGTCTGGGAAGCTCAATGTCGACATCCTTGCTCATGATATGTTCATAGCTGCACAGCAGCTCGTGCTTTAATGGCCCAGTGCATATGAAAGTAAACTGTTCTTAATCTTATAATTTTAGTATCTGGTCTGTATTTTCGTAAGCGAATGGCTCAAAACCGTACTTATTTGCGAACTCTCTTGGAATGAAGCGTCCACCCACGTAATGTGCGGTGGTCTTCTCGTTAATGTAGTTGCTGCAGGGCTTGGGTACAGTTAGTGACACTAGTACCTTTGGCATGATGCTATCTTCGGACAGCGGTCCGTTATCGACGTCCCAGCTTGTGGGCACGTCGACGGAGACGATGGGTATCTCGTCTTCCACTTTTTTCAGTTGAGAAAGGATGGATTGGAATGGTTCCCTCATAGGTGGCTTGAAACTAAATCCAAATATGGCATCGACGATACATAAGGTGTTCCCTGGTTTCAGGTACTCCAGCCAGCGTGTCTCGTCTTCCTCCTGGGGTAGCACTGGTACTTTGAAAAAGTTCAATTGGTGTAGTAATTGCTTATAAAACTCGGTTCTCTCGCTTCTCTTTGGATAGAACACCACTGGGTTGTACCCGAATAATTTCAAGTGTCTGGCGCACACCAAACCATCACCACCATTATTTCCTGGCCCAGCTATGATGAAAACATGTTTGTTATCATTTACTTTGGAAGACAAGGGGAACTCCTTTGAAACCGCCTGAGCAACACTGAAACCCGCCAGCTCCATTAATTGTTGCAATGTAAAACCAACCTGCGCACCCATCAGCTCCTGGTCTATCTCTGCTGCCAGCTTCGATGACACAACTTTGAAGGCAGACATCTCACTAGATTTCTTTTTGTTTATGGTAGTGACCAGCAGGTGTATCAAAATTACTGTGTAAAATAAGGCATTTTGTAAACATCTATAAACACATTTATATATATCAATAGAAAATTTTACGGTTTGAATCAATTTGTCTTCCCTTAATGTTATCATAGCATTGCATCCCCTGGATGGCATTTCGATGATAAACTTATCTAAGACGATACGGACCAGGTGACAAGGAAATTTACTTGTTCTTATGGCTTCACTGATATACGTACTGAAAATGTCTAGTTAGATTTCGTGTAACATATGTTCATGTTAATTGAGCTCCAGTAATTCTTCCCATTATTTTATTTTGCTTACAAGAAATGAATTATTCTTACTGAATATTTATACAATCAACGGGAAGCAAATATGCCCGGTTAGGAAACTTAGAAATACCAGTTGAAAGAAATAAAAAGTAAACAATTAATAAATAAGAAGTTTAGTATTAAGATAAAAAATCATAACTCGTTAGTATATATCATTAAAATTTGAGTGGATATGCAGGTAAACCGAAATGAACACCCATTGCGTGAATTCGTCTATCGTTGTAAATCCTTCAGCATGCTTCGTACGCATCCCATGTCCTCAATCAGCATTTTTCTAAGCCATTGCGTTTCCTGTCTCTGAAGTTCTAATTCTCGCTCTAATTGAACTATCCTTTCTCCTTTCTCAGTTACAATTGATTCATACATATCCTTCATTTGTTTAACAATACTGTCGTATTCAACTGTATTTTCATTCGGTATGCGTACGTTTGTATCCTTTATCATATTGTTGTTTGAAGTGCGATTATCCTCAAATGTCTCAGAAACATGTGTTTCCGTATCAACATTAGGTTGTTTCTCTGAGTCATTTAGAAATTTCGCTTTTCTTTGTGACACATTAGGCAGTTGTAACAACTCTTCGACAGTATCATCATCTAGAGTGTTAACATCTAGTGATCCTAGAGACCTTCTCTTCCAATTATGGCCCCCATTTTGAGGATTGGAAATTCCATTGCTAACTTGATTATTGTTATTATTAGAGTTTATGTTGGCCAATGCTGCTGACATGGGATTTGTTGTGTTTGAAGACACTGTGTTTAAAAACGGAAGGGTGGGTGTACTACCATTCTGAATAGCATTAGTCAAATCATTTCCAAACCCGAATTCAAAATTGTTGACTCCAGGGCTTGTTGGTTGTGTGTAATACCCATTTAAAGACCTTGAATTGATATCTTGAGGAACATTTTGAAGTCTTTTCTGTAACTGCTGTTGCAAATATGAATCAAATAACATATTGTTAAGATTCGAATTCACATCATTAACATTGTTCTGGTTTCCAGCTCCAATAAACATGTTTTTGACATCATCATTAATAGGAGCCTGCGGATTGGCATTATGATTTGCTCTCATTTTGGAGATTTTATTTTGTTTTGGAATTCTGACGTTGCGTTTTTTATATTTAGTAGAAGTGTTTTGTTCGGCATCAGATAATTGCTTCTTGTTGAAAGAAATGGATTCGTTATTAGAGTCATTGTCATTAGTACTATTTGGTGTTGAATTTGATTGTTCGTATTTTTTATTAGGTTGGGATGCATTTTGGGTCTTTTTAGCTCTACCTTGAACAATCATTTGGCCGCTCTCTGGATCATAAACATTTAATATACTGACAGTAGCTAGATTCCATAGATTATCGTTCGCTAATTCTTCATCAGATTTGACTTTCCATGAATCATCATTAATCTTGTTGAAATATTTTGCATACGGGCTTGCCTCATAACTTAAACCCAGTTCCCTAATTATTTGCTGAAATCTCTGATAAAGTTCTATACTTGATTTCGGTGAGGTGGATCTGTCGTCTATCGAGCCAGTATTCAAAGTGGTATTATATAGTTTGGATATCCTCAGAAAAAGTCTCATGAACTGAGTGTTAACTATTCCGGAGTTACCAAATGGACCCGCTGACGGAGTAGAGCCACTATGACTAGAATTATTGTTTGGAGTGCCACTTTTGGAGTCATTGCTTTCATTTTCTGCTGAATTCTCACCAGCTTTTCCTGCACTACCAGTATTTGCCGGCAGGTTTGTCGTAGATAGGTTCGAAGGTGTCGTAGTAGAAGTCTGTGGGGAACTTGTAACACTGGACATGAAATTGCTCGAAACAAGTCGTGTTTCTGATAACAGGGCAAACGCCCTGATGATGAACACGTCTAGTTTAACCTGATGATGCATTTACAAGACTATAACATTAAAATTCACAAAATCACAAAATAGATGATTCTACTTGCTTACTAAATGTCCTTGGAAAGAAAACTAAATCGGTTTGCCCAAGGAAAAAAAAAGGTTTGTAGTCTTATCGAAGCAAAATAGGATTGAAATATTCAGAAAGGAAATGGCTTATGGCAAAATTTAGTATCAATGTAACTGTTCTCAGTTATGGATATTCTAAATGGTTCTATCTGGTCTGCCTTGTTGGAATTTGAAGGGAATAGTTGGTATGAAGTTCATGTCAAATTGATGGGATTACCTGTCAAAATTTTTTTTTCATAATTTTTCTGTGATTTTTTCTTTTAGCTTACAAAATAGGCCTCACCTGTCAAATTCAAAGGCAAAAAAGCTCTGCGAAGGCTATGTCAAAATAAAAAGAACGTATCAACATCAATTGTCTAGAAACTAAATATAAAAAGCCCAAAACACAATATAGAAAAAGAAAATGCAATAACGTTAAAACTACACTAATTGTGTTTTATATAATAATGTCTTGATGCTAACAAAGTTACTTGCAGATAAAGCTATTAAAACGGATCAAATGGGAAAAGAAATTAGTTGTTTATAATATAGAAAACGCAATTAAAAGATATGGAAAAAAAATATGAGGAGAATAAAAAAATTAAGATTACAGTTACAACGGATCGCGGTGAGCATATAAGATTCTTTTAGGAGTCGCGAATCTCGCGGTTTGACATGTGATTGGTACAAAAACACACGACACAATCAATACTATGATAACGAGTTTTTCTTTCTTGTTTCTTCCACCTTTGATGTCACTTCATTTGAGTTGAAATGGCACACCCATAATTTTCAAATGGAAATATCGTTGAATGCAATTAGATTATTTGTGCAACTGAAAAATGAAAAGGAAATGCTATGAATTTCGTCCAATTTGAATGAATTGACATCTGAATTTTTAAGCCAATATATTTGCTAGATAAAAAAAATCCTGTCTTCATATTTGAAAGAAGCAAAAAATTTCAAATATTAGGACAAAGCTGTTTAAACGCAGATAAAAACGAGCCAAAAGGGAGAAACCAAAAAAAATTGAAAAGTTTAACCAATATATCTCATTAGAAAAATTATCGTATAGCGAGTATTTGGACTAACGAGTGTATCAAGAATGTTTTTTATATCCTGCTTTTTTTCACAAGCAATCATATTAGCAAGTTCAACTAGCTTAGAAAACACTCAATTTCAATGCAAAAAGAGGAACCAACATCAATTATTAACTCCTTTCATGACTTATTGTAGTTTAATGATACATTTTGCGGGTTCTGATTTGGTGCAATATTACCTGAATTGATTGTCCCGCTAGAGTTATTTGTGTTCCTTCGATTGGTTGGCCCTCTAACACCAAGAGGATTCTTCGAAAAACTCAAACGAATACCTCCCTTGGTGTTAACAGTAGTACGAGGTAGTTGGCTACCGTATAGTTCAACCAAAGCTCTAGTTGCAAAACTAACATCTTCGAATTCAACAAAACACATTGGACCATGTCCATGCCCATTACCGTTTGTGTTTTTGTTTCTAAATGATAACCGTCTGAAACCGTATTGGTTAGAGAACAATTGACGTAGTTCTTGTTCCGTAGCGTCGGATGGGAGATTACCAACATACAATGTATTGCATGGTGGATTTTGGTCCGCAGGATTTGCAGGAGGTGGTATTCTAGCCAATAATGACAAATCAGCCTGTGAAATGTTACCCCCTCCTTGCATATTTGCTACATTCGTGGTACTTGATGAAGTGGAATGTATAATCCCTTGTTTATTGTTGTATTGGGAGTCTGAACCAATCGATATATTATTGTTATTATTAATTGGCGCAACCTTTGGAACCATGCTCGATGACATGTTATTTCTTTGAGGAGTCATTCTGCCAGCTCCCACTTTATGCGCATTGTTGTTCTGTAATAGAGGAACTTGATTGTCAACGGGTAGTTGATTATTTTGCATACCAATAGCACTACTTGGACCCATGTTCCCGAAATTAGTAAATCTAGATTGATCATGACCGACAATATTCATATCTGATGCACTTACTGAATTTGGGAATTGCTGGCTGTCATTATGCATTTGTGGTACCGGATTAAATGACGAAAGTGATGTTGATGATGCGTATGGTTGCTGACCTGGCCCCATATTATTGATATGCATTTGCTGGGCCATATCATTCATCGGCAGTGGACCTTGCATATTGACCGTATTTTGTTTTGTCGTCGTAGCGGGTGGTAGTACATTCGTCTGTGAAGGATTGTTTGTGAAGTAAAATGCTGCAGATTTCTTTCTATCATCTGCCCAATCAACTGACGGTGTCTGTGGTTGTGAGGCACCAACCAGACCATTCAAGCTATTATTTAGGACATTATTATTCCATATACTCTCATTAATGTCATTATTATCTCTCATCAAAAATGAATTTGTTCTATGAGTAGTGCTATGAATGTTTGAGTCCATAGGTAAACCATTTTCAGATATTCCACCGAGTTGATTAACTGAATTACTAACTTGATTTTGCTGATTAGAAGGGAATCCCAAAGAGGTGTTACCTGCTTCTGTATTGAAAGGATCGTTAAAGGAGAATCTGGAATGCCGTTGAGAACCAGTTTCGATTTTCGAGCCGACTTTCAAAGCATTTTGAGCTTCAAAAAGCATTTTCAACTTTTCCAATGCTATATAATTTTTACTGCTTTCGTCAAATACTTCAACTCTCACAGGTGCTGTATGTGTTGGCCCAAACAAGTTCTCCTTTTTGTTGAGTATCGTAGCATATTGAGCTAATTGATGTACATTTTTTATCTTAGCAATTAACTGCTTAGGTACTTCATCATCTTTCTTCTGCTGGGTTTCCAAATTTTCTATCCTTACAGACTCAACACCGTCAGCAAGGGAGAATAGCAAGTGTGTTTCCCTTTCAGTTAGATCATTCGGAATGTTTGAGATTATCAGTTCAAATGGACCGGTTCCAATATCAGTCAACAAACTTTGGACTGTCATATCATTTGATTTAGAAGGTGTGAGGTCGGAACTCTGTCCTGCCGGGGATAAGTTATTGGAGTTAATTGACAGGTCGTGCAACATTGATGTAATTGCAAATGGTGATGTTTGTTGACTACTTTTAGAACCTTGTGGGTTGTTAACCAATCCTCCTGGACCGAATCCAGACAAATTCGAGTTGATACCTATATCTTCTCTTTGATTGTCTGTTGAGCTATTTCGAGAAGCGTCTCCAACAGCCTCCATTGCTAGTGTGTCTGTTTCTTTTCTTTTTGTTGCTAGTACTTGGTGCTATGCCTATCGCAAGTAATCCTTCTCCTGTCTCTTTAGTCTCCAATCGTATTGCAAAATAACGCTAGAGTTCCTGCTCAAAGCGTTATTAAGCGTATTAGGCGTAAATTGAAAGTGTAGAATAAAGAGAAAAAGCTTCTCAATGAGTATACCCCTTAGAGAGACGATAAATGTCAGTAGCAATGCCGGTCACGAAACCTTTCACTCACGACCTCTTGCCAGTAAACCTAAAATAAACTCAAAAATATTTCGAGCTTTCTCAATCACTTATGCTCGCTGAAACGTTATGAACTCTTCTATTCAATCTCTTGTTTTTCCAGGGAAAATGACGTTTATTTCAATGCTGGACAACTAAAGAAACCGTCAAACGTTGGAATTAGTATCACCAGAAATAAAAGAAATAAAAGGATGATATACTTAAATAGCAACGAAAATTCTACTGCAGTGGCTGTTTTGTTTTTTTTTCCTACTTTTTTTGTACCTTTTCCCTCCAAGTAATCTTCTGAATCTCCCAGATGTATACTTTCCTTTGATTCTTTTTGAGAACGGTTGCATTTCATTGTTTATTCAACCGTGTTCTGCTGGTAGTACTCATACTTTTTTTTTTGTTTGTTGCTGCATCCTCCAGCTTCTCTGTGCTGCTGTGCTTTCCCTTAGAATGTATTAGTTGACCACTACGCATGGTTCTGTGCTATATCATAGAACACGATAATACTCTGCACCAAACTTTTAGTCCCGATGTTTTCAATACTATATTGAATTGTCTTTCTACTGGCAGAAACCGTTGGTGCCCGGACGAAGTTCTCGCTGCAGGTCTTCCTGGAGAGATGTCCCTTCTCCTGTGCTTCAGTTCGTAGCATGGTTTTAGTTTGGTTTTGGGTTTTCTTTAGTTGTCCCCCTTTCCCCCACCATGTTCTGTTCCAATATGCACACCAGAGTGTAGCCCGCAATCAGCTCTCCATGCGATCTGGGTCCTCTTAGAACGTTTTCTTTTTTCAAACCACTTGCACGTACATTGAGTTGTCAACACTTTGCTGGCATATTGTTCCACCGTTTCGTCTCCTTGTGGGCTTGCAGAGAGTCAGTCAACAGTGAGAACTCGGGCATGGAGTTCTTGATTCCCTGCTTCAATGAATGGAGAGCAGTACGTACCCAGGAGTGATTGTGCAGATGATGTAGAGAGTGGTAAGTGCATCTGTGCCGAATAATTTTTTTACGGGTATCGATTTTTTGTCGCATTAGCCATTTCAACCGCTATATTCTTATTCTGTGAGCACATCCACAGCGCGGACGAGTCAACCACTCAGTTGAAATTCGGTGCCTGCATGTTAAAGTGAGATTTCATTTTTAAAAAGATTGGTGACATGTATCTTATATACCACCAAATTGAAAACAGTATAGCAGCTGCAAACTGACAAAGTCTTGAATAAAAAGCCTTTATGGGTTCTTAAAACGGGTGTATTTGAGATAAATTTTGGAGGCAAACCCGTACCTCTTAACAAGTTGGCCTCAATCTTCTCCCACCTTCCTTGCGCTGCACCTCTATTGTTCCTCCTGAAGCATTTAAAGAAGGTTTTTTAACAATTCACTTCAGATCTACTAATAATTTAAGCTGGACGTAATTAATGTAAGCAAAGCTGTTCTCAGGTTCTTGGCATCAACACTTGTCAATCTTCTGCATTTAACCCAGCATAATTTCACTCTCACAACTTTTATTATGTTGGTAAGGTTATGGTAAGTTTGTATGGGTAGATAAGTGCTATTTTTTTATCTTAAACATACACTTTATTCTGGGTCATTCACATTAGTTATGTTGTCATCTCTAGCTGAATCTTGCAATTAGATAATCCATGAGTGATTTCAACTGGAGACGCCAATGAAATATATTCTTTCGTGTATACATTCTCTTTTTTAGGACCTATTTCAAATGAATCATATAGGCTGGTCTTTTAGATTCCGGATTACCGCTTATATGACGTATTTTTTTCCTTCAGATCTTAACATTATAAAACTTGGCGGTTATTGCAAAAGATTTTGAACAATGAAGTGAAGTATATTTGTTATTTCAATTTTGATTATTAAATCATATCCACAATGTACATTTTGCAAATGTTTGTTTATGCGGTGATATAGACAAATGTTCTGAGGTACTCACCATCTATTCTCTGTTGCTTAGATCATTGTAGTCTTATTGCAAATAAATTTTTAAAAAAAGCAAATATCAGATCTGTGTTATAGTAAAGAATGAGCATGAGTCAGTGAAAAATATACATATATCACTATATGATATATAAACTTTTCAAATAAATATCCAGAGTGGGTTATTTTCTGCTACGTAATCAACTATATGTCTCTCATAATAACCAAGAACATTACGTTACACATACAATGAATGCGACTCAATGGTTAGTTGTCATTGAAAACAAAATGGAAATGTTTCTTTCAAAAACCACATACTGAAGTGCAACCCATCATATATATGATGTGGTAGGATTCAGCATCACATTTAAGTTTGTGTTGAGTATCGTATTAATATTAATAATATTTAATTACTTGCATGAACAAATTACAAAATAGTACCTGCATAAAAATTAAATAACAAAAAACAATACCGTTTTCACATAGAAAAGGAATTGCATCATACAGGCCAACATAAACGGCCTTTCAGAACGTAAGTAGATTAAAGGTTGCAGTTTAAGCACACTTTGATAATCAGTTGTTACCAATGTGCAGTGTCTTTTCCACCTTTTTCACAATGCTCTCTTTCTTCTGCGTCCCATCGTTCGATTCACACTTTTCACTTCTTGGTACATTTTCAGCCCTGGCATAGTTGTACCTCTGTTGGTGTGGCAAGTCACTAATATGCTGTTCTTGCATGTCTCTTGGCGATACATCTTGGAATGCATGTTCCCCATCATGTTTGTCTTCAAACGAACCAACAGATATCTTTCTGCCAGTGTCAGTGTTGTATGATTGGCCATGTCCGTGATGCCCGCCGCTACTATTTAGCAAAACATTGTCGTGCCCCGTTTTTCCCATGCGACCAGCGCCGGGAATTGAATTCATAGTTTGAGGAGCAAATCCTGAACTATCTGTGTCTTCAGTACCGATTGGAGCGTTCTTTTCATTCATCCTAGCACCAATGAACTCGCCTTTCGACCCTTTAGAGTAATCATTAATACCTGAATCATTAATGTCGTTACCGTAACCCATTCTGCCTGCGCCTGGTACATTCTTGCTTTGAGGTCCAAAGTTAGAGTCTGTCGTGTTTTCAGAGCCCAATGGAACGTTCTTTTCATTCATTCTGGCACCAATGAACTCACCTTTAGAACCCTTAGAGTAATCATGAATGCCATGGCTATTGAAGTCATTGCCTTCTCCCATGCGTCCAGCACCGGGAACATTCTTACTTTGAGGGCCAAAGCCTGGGTCTGTTGTGTCCTGAGCTCCCATAGGAATAGTTCTTGAGTTCATGTTAGAGCCAACCAACCCGCCACTCAAGCCTCCGGCTTGTCCGCAGCCTGGGATCCCGACCTTGTCGTGGTTCATGTGTAGCAAATCCTTACCTGGACACTCATCAGGGAACATTCCTACCTTGTGATGGTCATACTTTGCTTGGTGGCCCGTGTGTGGGTAGTCCAAGTGTGAAGCTGTCCCGCAGCCTGGGATACCCGTCTTCCCTGTGTGCATAGAACTTGAATGCTTTGAGGATTGCATGTTTAATGTATTGTCGTCAACGTAGTTTTGCGCAGCCTGTCCTTCACCTAATAGTCTAGCGTAATCTTCAGGACCGTGTTTTCCAAATTCTGGATCTTGTATCTTAGTTTCAGAATTCGTCTTTGCGTGATGCTTGTTGTGGTGTTTACGGTGGTGATGGTGAGGATTGTCAGAATAGTCTGGCTTTTTTATACCTTGTGTATTATATTTGATGGGGTAATAACCGAACATGATGAAAATTTGGCAGTGCTTATTTGGCTTAGCACTTCAGGGTTAGTGGTGCGGTCACTTGTCTTACTTGAGCTGTTTTGGGAAAATCAGCTGTGTGATACAACTATCCTTAAATTGAATAATTCCCTTGCTTCCTAATTATTGTTTAGTGCAAAAGAAAAATGCTTGTAACTTGCTGTATACCAACCGACTGTGTGCTATTTTAGTTTGGAAGTAGAGTTCTAGACCTGCACAAAAGAAATGGTAAAATAAGGGATTAAGTGTAGAGAAATATCGAATTTATCGCAGCACGTTATTATACCTCCTTGGATGGTTTTCTTTCCAGTTCCTCTTTGCCAACTTTCCACATGGGAACAAGCAGTACCTGTCATAAGGAGGTGTACTCATTTTAAATAATGGGAGCTCACTGCTCTTGCAAGAAGTGTAAACCCCCCGACATACCCCCTCTCTTATTTGCACACATGACGTATTCGATTTCGTTGGGATGCCCAGGTGTATGTACATGCCCCCCGCAGCTGCCACTCAACATTCTAAGAAGGTCGTGTCTGTACCACAGCTCCAGCCGTTTCAATAATCCCATCAGTACTACTGCAAGTGCTAATACACTAGAGGGACCCCTCCTCTACATCGGTACGGCGTTGCGAGAGGCTTCTGATGGGGGGGGAGGGCACCGCTCCTCCAAATGACATCGCTGTGACAATGGGCCAGGAAAGAAAAGCGGTTGCTATAGGTTATAGGCACTTGCTGGAGGGTGAACGGCCATGGCCTGCAAGGGATGTATGAATACAGTGCACAGCCAGCAAACTCCGGAGCATAGGGAAGTTAAGTTCTGTCTACGGAAGGGCTATTGAGTCCAGAACTTTCAGCTACTCCCGTGCGTGCCTCGTCCCCCCCCCCCCGCAAGCACAGAAGGCGTGGAGGACCAGGGAGTGTGGTGACTATAGAAGAGGGTGAAGTAGGTTCGCATTGTTTGCCTTGCTGCCTTTCGCCGTGCATCGGGGAGGTCATCGCCTTGCGGATGGCACTTATGGAAGGTGCAAAAATTCGATATTCCGGGTAAGGTGTGGTGCTCTGGTGTGCTGCAGCTGGGCGATGCATAGTGCTGTATTAATAGCGATGACGGTTGGTCTTTGAAAGGCTGGTGCGGAGGCTGTAGAGGTGTGTCACTTGGTTCCCGAGCTTCCGCAAGAGCTGTATACGTCATTGGAGGTGAGAAGTGAGTGTTTGCAAAGTTGGAACCCTGCAGCATTACGGAACGCATGTCGCTGAATAGGAAGCGGAACCAGCACAAGGGGAAGAAGAAGGGCAAGAGCGAGCCGCAGCTCGTCACGCAGGAGGATTTTTATGTGGAGGCTGCGCAGGTGGAGGAGCAGGCTGAGCGGTGGATACTGTCCGACATCAAGAAGACGCTGAGGTTCTATATCGAGGCGTCCGGGCTGTACGCGCAGGCGCTCAACGCCGGGGTCGGTGCCAGTGCTGTCGGTCGGTATAACATCCTGTACAACCAGACGCGGTTGTATCTGGTGGTCTACTCGGAGTATCTTGCGGTTAATGGGTACATCAATGTTTTGGCGTATCTGAACAATCTGGAGGAGCTCGTGGGACTGGACTCCATTGTTCTGACGTTGCCCGAGATATGCTCGAGGTTTGAAGCGGTGCTCCAAGAATTCAGTGACGCTAGTTCTCGGATTGGACCCGATGCGATCAATTTCTGGGACTTAAAGTTCAATCTGTTGACGTGTTACTTACTGCTTGCCGAGAGCTTGAATGGGGAAGGGAGCGGGAGCAGCGCAGCTTCGCCGGAAGACGTCGTGGAGCTTGTGCAAAACAAGTTCATCCCGTGCTTCAAGGATCTGGTGTTCGAGGTCAGTGCCTCGCTGAGTGACTGGAGCGACATAGAGAAGAGCACGCAGTTGGAGGTGCAGGGAGAAAACTATGAGAAAGATACGCTGCAAGACCAAGTTGTGAACAATAGTGGGGGTAGTGGGATCAAGACACATGCCGGAGACAATGCTAGTGGGCATACCGAGACAAATCTCATGGAGGTCTCGGACCAGGTCACTCCGGATACACTAGCCGAAACATACGTCATTGCATACAAATTTATAGAGACAATGCTGGGGCTTATCCTTGACAGCAGGCACAAGCCACAGACGGCAATCCTAAACCCCGTGCAGGCCAATTTCATCGAGGACACGATGAAGCAGTTCCTGGGCCAGGTGGACGAATTTGTGGCGGAATCCGAAGCGCGGTACGGCATAGACACCGCTGAGATATCATTATCTGCCTCTTCCGTTTCCGGAACACTGATGATACTAACGGGACATGGGATGGTACCGCTGCTGGACAAATTTCTAGCTGTGGAGATCAGCGACGCCGAGACCGCTATTGCAAATGCAAACACTCCGGACGCAGTCGATCGGTACACGAAGCTGCTCATTGTGAAGAGCGATCTGTATGAGCTGGTTATCTCCCTCCTCGAGGAGCAAAGCTCCCGGGACGCTGACATACTGGACCAGCTGTGGGCCCTGACGTCATCACTAAGCAAGATATTCGGCACGATAAACAAGACGCTCAATGAAAAACGCACATCGATTATCTCAGGCAGGCTGCGGTGCGGCGAGCAGCTGAGCAGCACAGTGTTCCGCCAGTGCGATGTGATCATCAACTCCGCGGACAACGAGCTGCGCCGGGCGTGGATCCTAGAGACCCGGGGCCAGGACGGCAACGGCGCGAACCTGAAGACCATAGAGATCCTTCGCAAGAATGCAAGGACCCTGCTGACCAACGCTACGAAGATTGCGGAGAGACCGTGCGGCCTGGAGGAGAGCATAGTGGACAAGCTGAAGAGGAACTACATCTTCAACCAGGCGAGAGGCAGATCCACACTGCTGACAGGCGGATCGCTGCCCCCACACACACCGGCCACAGCGGACCTGCTGGATCAGATCAGCGACTACCCGTTCTACAGGCAGCTCTGAATATGGGTAACGCCGTTATTCAGCAAGGCAACCCTGTGAAATACGGGCCACTGTCATCTGCCTCGTCCAGGTGTGGGGGGAGCAGCAGAGAGTAAGCCACTGGATTGATGATCGATATGCCACTGGATCGACGATCGGTATGCCACCAGGCACTAAACTGTCCCGTATGGCTGTACATGCTTATACCATTTGCAGAGGTGGGCTTAACCAAGCCATGTTATTTTTAGAAGCGCTCAGAAAGACCCGTGGGCAGCACTCAGATTACCCGAAACGGAAGAATCTTTAAAAAGGTGCTGCTGCGGGGTGTTCTGTGCCAGCCCTGCCATTGCAGGATTTTGATCAATTTCAACGCGTGCGATTGTTCGTGTTTTGCGTGCGTGTGCTGGTCTTTTTCTGATCCCGGGGCCTGATGCGGGACTGGGATCAGAGAGCATCGCTATATATAGAAATCAGAAGTCTATTGATTCGGTTTTCGAGTTTATGTATCTGTTTCCAGAGCTGATCTTCAAGACTTTTGAGGAGCTTGAAGATTATAAAGAGAACGCACCGTAACCATATATACTACGGGAAGGCTCGACGCTCATCATGAGTTACAATAACAATTACAACGGTTACGGAGGTAACGGCTACGGCGACAACCGCTACAACAACAGCCACTACAACAACAACCAGGGTGGGTACAGCAATAGCAGTAGCAATAACTACTATCAGGGGAATCAGATGTACGGCCAGGACAACAGACATCACCCGTACATGACGGAAGTGATAGAGGAGGAGCCGGAGGAGAGGTATGAGATGCGCAACGTGGGGGCAAACCACGGGTCCAGTGTGCCTGTAGATCACGGGTATGAGGGTGTGAGTACTATGAGATCTGATCCCATATACTCCAGCTTTGTGAACCCAAACTCTAGGGGGAGACCTGCACCTCCACAGCAGTACAACGATGTTTTCGTTAATAGCAGTCTGCAGGCGGGTGACGGACAAGATCTTCAGACGCCCACCACTGTCGCTCCCTCCATCAACATTATCCAACATACCCCTGAACTTATACACGGGAACACGAGCAGTTCGATCTTAGCCAGCCATTCTAGCACCAACAACCAACATTATTTCAACGAGGACGACTACTACTACAATAATAACATAATTAGGAACGAAGACGATATAAACAACAGAGGAAGAGAGCAATACGTTGGTGTTGCACTAAACTCAGATACCCATTTGGTTCTGGATGAACCTAGCATTATATCAAACGCAGAGGACACGAGGCCGATATTAACAGCTGCTGCTGGAAATGATAATCATCAGGGCGATCAAGTCCCACAATACCAAGATCACAATTATCCTTCTGCAGGCTATGAGCAAAATATGCCTCATCACCCATACTATGACAACAACGTTGAGCAGTTCCCCGGCGATGTGGAGAATTCCTGGGTTGATCCAAATGGGGATGACTACCAGATTAATTCATACCTGGGTAGAAATGGTGAGATGGTTGATCCATATGAGCTAGACGATAGTCAGGTTGGGTATCAGAGGACCTCTAACCTTTTGTCGGTGAATTATCCCAGAAGTAAAAAAAATGAGTCTTCGACGACTACAAATAAGGAGTTGATTAATGAGAGCTACGGGTACAACGATGACGATGACGATGGTGATTTGAGTAGTAGTAGTGTGATAAGCGGATACGAGCATGGTGATTTGGCAGATGGTGACACAAACACCATAGACAAGCTTCGATCAAGTAACACGTCCTTCTCTTCAGTTGGTTCACGGGATATGCTGATTAGTCAAGATGATAGTTCGAGAAGGCAACTGCCAAGAAGAGCTGGCACACAGGTTAGAAAATTCAAATTATGGAGAGGAAATTTTGTTTTTGACTCGCCTATCAGTAAAGCTCTATTGAACCAATATCAAAGTGCGATTGACAAGAACAGCACTATCTCTAATGAATTCAAATTTATGAGATATCAGGCAGTTACATGTGAACCTAATTTGATGGCAGAAGAGAACTTCACAGTCAGGCAGTTGAGATATCTAACGCCGAGATCAACTGAATTACTAATTGTCATTACAATGTACAATGAAGATCATATTCTATTAGCACGGACTTTAAAGGGTGTCATGGATAATATAAAGCACATGGTGAAAAAAACTCGGTCTAGTACTTGGGGTCCTGATGCCTGGAAAAAGATTGTTGTTTGTATTGTGTCCGATGGTAGAGCTAAGATCCACGAGAAATCACTAGCGCTATTGAGTTCACTAGGTTGTTATCAAGATGGTTTTGCAAAAGATGAAATTAATAATAAAAAAGTTGTAACACACGTATATGAGCATACTACAATGATGAATGTGACGGATGTAACAGAAGATCATGTTGAACTGTCTTGTAACCAAAGCACTGTTCCGATTCAAATGTTGTTTTGTTTAAAGGAACAAAATCAAAAGAAAATTAATTCCCATAGATGGGCTTTTGAAGGTTTTGCAGAATTATTGCAACCCAATATTGTAACACTATTAGATGCAGGAACCATGCCTGGTAAGGATTCTATTTATGAGCTATGGAGGGAGTTTAGAAACCCACATGTTGGTGGTGCCTGCGGTGAAATAAGGACAGATTTGGGCAAAAACTTTTCGAACTTGGTAAACCCCCTCGTTGCTTCGCAAAATTTCGAATATAAAATGTCAAATATACTTGACAAAACAACAGAATCAAATTTTGGTTTTATTACTGTTCTTCCCGGTGCATTTTCAGCATATAGATTGGAAGCCGTTAGGGGACTGCCGTTACAGAAGTATTTCTATGGTGAGAGTATGGAACATGAGGAAAAATTCCATTTTTTTTCATCCAACATGTATCTTGCTGAGGATCGTATATTATGTTTTGAAGTTGTTATGAAAAAGGATGCAAGTTGGATTCTGAAATACTGTAGGAGCTCTTATGCAACAACAGATGTACCTGAACGTGTACCGGAGTTTATCCTACAAAGAAGGCGTTGGTTAAATGGTTCATTCTTTGCTAGTGTGTATTCATTTTTCCATTTTTACAGAATTTGGACTAGCGGGCACAACATATTCAGGAAAATGTTTTTGATGATCGAGTTTATCTATCTTTTCTTCAACACTTTGCTATCTTGGTTTTCTTTGAGTTCATACTTCCTTGTTTTCAGAATTTTAACTCTGTCCATTGCGATGACTTACAAATCTGCATTTGGTGTATTATCTGTTGTGTTTCTATGGTTATATGGTGTTTGTGTTCTTTCCACATTCATACTATCGTTGGGTAATAAGCCAAAGTCTACGGAGCTGTACTATGTGGTGACATTCATTTTCTTTGCGGTTTTGATGGTTTACATGATGTTCTGCAGTATATACATGAGTGTTAAGTCTTTCCAGGACTTGTTGAAAGAAGATCATATAACTTTCCATGGGTTATTTACTCAAGAGACCTTTAGAGATATGGTGATTTCTCTCGGATCCACGGTATGTCTTTATCTGTTGAGCTCCATCATATACCTTCAACCATGGCACATGATTACCAGTTTTGCGCAGTATTTGTTGTTGAGTCCATCGTATGTGAATGTGCTTAACATATACGCCTTTTGTAATGTCCATGACTTGTCATGGGGTACTAAGGGTACTGCATCGAAGCCATTAGGTAAGATTAACAGTAAAGATGACGGCACTTTCAAGATGGAGATATTGGTGTCAAGTGCGGAGATTCAAGCGAACTATGAGAAATACAAGAAGATGTTAAGTGAACCAATTGAAGAGGAAAGTAAGCCTACATTGGAGTATGAGGAGAAGAAGACAGGGTACTATGCCAACGTTCGTTCTCTTGTCATCATTGTATGGGTTATGACGAACTTTGCCATTTGTGCTGTTGTGTTAGAGACTGGTGGTATCGGCGAGTATCTGATAATGAAACAGGAGAACAAAGCGCATACGGACACCGCGCCTCCAAGACCTCTACTCTCAAACAAGGCATCCGTTTATTTTGCGATTATTCTATGGTTGGTAGCTCTATCTGCGGTTATCAGATTTTTTGGATGCTGTATTTACATGGCCTCGCGGTTCTTCAAAAGACTGAGGCACTGGTAGTTGCTGTTGTTATTTTTGATTCATCAGAAATATATAGAACTGAATTTTATATTATGTTGTGTTTTGGTAGTTACACCTCTACTTTATACGAATCGCATATGTTTTTGTTATACATTTAAGAGGACAGTGAGTTGCGCAATTCTTTCGCAGAGTACCACATTGTGGAGGAAACATCAACAATTCTTCCAATCCAAACTTCCTCTTATTCCTCAAAAGCGTACTTGTCCATAGGTCACAAGTTCCATTAGACTGCCTCAGTATGCTGATATCCTGTAGCATGTGTCTATTTCCGTGTACATGGACAATACTGAACACCATCAACAGCACACCCGCAGAAAGCAGTGCGCCCTGGTGTGCGAAGTGTTCTGGGAAGGCAGCTTTTCAAGCCACTGCCACGGTGGGGGGGTGACACGGTGCGTGTGTGTGTGTGTTTGTGTGGGCAAAACCATGGGAATTGTGGCTTCCTCGCTTAGAGCAAGCCGTGCAAGCAGGTCTTAATGTGTGGATCCTCTGGGCTCCCATTTAAGTTTTCTGCACTGTAAAGCCCTAATGACGCAAAAGTGTCTCTAGGGATTGCGTTTTGCGATGAGTATGTGGGGAGCAAGTAATTCATACTATATAACGACCTTGTTTCTCGAATAATCGTTGACCCCACCACAAGCCCAGTGCGTAAAGTAACCTATATTTGAAGGTGGCAAAGCCGTAAAGAAAGGAGAGAAAGAAGACTAGCCTCGAGGGAAAACGTGAGGAGAGACAACCGTAGGAGAGACAACATCTGCAGAAGAGGGGTACAGCGTATTAGGCATGTGCAGGTTTCTCATATTCAAGGGTAAGGAGCCGATTCGGCTATCGCACCTCCTGACCAGGCCGGCGCACTCGATCATCAACCAGTCGTTCGACAGCCGGCTGCGGCTGGACCGCCGGCGGCCCATCAACGGCGACGGGTTCGGCGTAGCGTACTACCCGCTGGACAAGGAGCTGGAGGAGGACGGCCCGTGCCTGTTCAAGGCGATCACGCCTGCGTGGAACAACCAGAACCTGGAGACGCTCGCGGAGAAGACGAAGTCCAGCCTGGTGTTCGCGCATGTGCGCGCGAGCACGTACGGAGTGCTGAGCGAGACGAACTGCCACCCGTTCACGTACCACAACCTGTGCTTCATGCACAACGGCGGGATCTCGAACTTCCGGCGGATCAAGCGGCGGCTGCTGAACCACATCGCGGACGAGTACCTCAACTTCCTGCAGGGCGGCACGGACTCCGAGTGCGCGTTCGCGCTCTTCCTGGACACACTGCAGAAGATGGGCGAGGACCCGCGCAGCCAGGACGGGAACTTCGGCCCGGACGCCCTGCGCGCGGCGCTCCTGCGCACGATCGGGTACATCCGGGACTGGACGAAGGAGGTCATGCAGCACGGCGGCGCGGATCTGGAGCCCGAGCCGTCGCTGCTGAACTTCGCGGTGACGGACGGGAGCAGCGTAGTGGTGTCGCGATACATCACGTCGCGGACGGACGAGGCGGCGTCGCTGCACTTTAGCTGCGGGTCGCGGTTCATCGAGACGTCGCCGGGGGAGTACCGGATGGAGCGGCTGGACCGGAACCAGGACGTGATCATGGTTGCGTCGGAGCCGCTGACGTTTGAGCGCGGGGACTGGACTGCGGTGCCCACGAACAGCATACTCACGATCCGGAAGCAGACGATCCTGCTGCACCCGGTGGTTGACGAGTACTACCAGCAGGACCCGCTGTACCTCCGGAGTTCCAAGCTCGCAGAGAGCAAGGGCCTCATGGGCACAGTGCCTGTTGCGAAGGCGGTCGAGAAGAACGTTCCTCCGCTAGAGAGAGAGGGCCGCTCCAGACCGATCTCCGCTACAGCCCATCTTGTATAAATGCATATATAACACGAATCTAGACACTACAACGAACCTTTCAAACACAGATTTGTTCTCTCACTTTGTGAATAGGGGCTTGACACACACCCCAGAAACACCTGGCACTGATAGCCGCCAATGGCTCTCCTTAATACCCTCCCCCCGGATCACATTGAGTAAAATTTTGCACGTGACACAGTCCGATTTCGTTCCTTCTGCCATAAATTTGTACTGCACACAATGACGTCATTGCATGCGTTTGCGATTTTGGAGGAACATGCCAGGCCCACAAGTAGGAAGAGTTCGGATCCGCTGTGAGTGACCTCTGCGTGCTTGCGTGGGTAACAGCATTAGTGCGGTCCGTCTTCCCTCCCGGCCCCCGTTTAGGAAGTGTAAACAAGAGTTTCTCCGAGAGCGGGCTTTTTGTTTTTGCGCACAGTGGAGAGACACCCCGCCAGAGAGGAACGCCCGCGCAGCGAGTGCGCATGCGACGCCTCTGCAGGGAGATGACAGTGGCATCCCACACACCTTTTATCCCTCAACGGGCAGAGGTACCGCTAAACGGGGGGGGGAGGGGCAGCCCAGCGCAGACAGCAGCGCAGCGTGGACCGGATAAGGCCAGGACGGAAAAAACAAACAAAGCAAAAAACAACGCAAATGTGCACAGACGCGGACGCAGGGAGATAAGAGTTGTGAAGGGACTTGCAAAGACCTGCGAGCGGATCAGTGATAAACATGAGGAGCGGGCAGAGAAACCACCGCGGAAACGGGCAGCAGAGAGTGAGAGAGAGAAAAAAAATTTTTCCTGCCTCGTTCGCCTGCTCTGCGGTCTGTCTCTCGGGAAAGGTGTTGGGAGCTGAGCTGAGCTCGAGCTCAGCTCAGCTCAGCCTGGCCCAGTTTCGGCAGCCTGCACCAGAACAAGACAAGACCAACAACAAGACCCAAAAACCATTAGGAGACTATATAAAGGAGGAAATCTGGGCAAGGCACCTGGCGGGGGGCTATGGAGAGAGTTGAAAAATTTGATTTGTAGAGTTGGGAAGGTTGAGGGACTCTTGAGAGACAAAAGCACTACAGGTCGGAAAATAATAGAAATAGACAGGAATTTGTTTAATCGAGGAAAACAAAATCTCTTCAGGGAACGAACTCTACAGTAAAACTACGAAAGTGTTCGAAAAACTTTTCATTTGAAAGATCATAACGGCGAAATAAGAACACGTGGTAATATCTTCTCAAAAAGAGAGAAAAGATCGAAATAGAAATAGACAGACTGCAAACATGAAGTTTTCTACTGTTTCGCTGGTGTCTCTAGCTGCTGTTTCCGGTATGGCCGCTGCCAAGAACAAGCAGTACACCACCACGATTACTTACACAACAGACGGTGTCACCAAGACGTACGTCTCTACGCACAAGACCCACAAGTACGGTAAGTTCAACAACACTCACCACGAGGGTTCCAAGAAGCCTAAGTCCACTGGTACCCACAAGTACGGTAAGTTTAACAACACTCACCACGAGGGTTCCAAGAAGCCTAAGTCCACTGGTACCCACAAGTACGGTAAGTTTAACAACACTCACCACGAGGGTTCCAAGAAGCCTAAGTCGACCGGTACCCACAAGTACGGTAAGTTTAACAACACTCACCACGAGGGTTCCAAGAAGCCTAAGTCCACTGGTACCCACAAGTACGGTAAGTTTAACAACACCCACCACGAGGGTTCCAAGAAGCCTAAGTCCACTGGTACCCACAAGTACGGTAAGTTTAACAACACTCACCACGAGAAGCCTTCTGGTGAAGTTGAAATCAAGGTTCCAAAGGACAACGGTGCTGCTAACAACTTGAACTCCATGAGACTATTTGGTTTGACTTCTGGTACCGCTATTGTAGCTGGTGCTTTGATGTTGCTATGAGATTCTCAGGCAGCTTTTACAACTCAGATAATTTCACATGAAGAGTATTCGAGTTCTTTTTCTCCCTTTTTTTTTCCGAAATGATATCCTTAATATTTGAACTAATATAAATTAATTGGAAAAGACTCGATTACTTGTTGACTTGATAAAATGAATGAACAGAAAGTTGATACTTAGTCAGACGCCGAGAATTCTCAAGTCTGACAAATTTTGCTGTATCTTTCTTGTCCGTGATTTTGATAACTTCAAAAAAAAAATTCTTACAAAAACTGATATTTTTTTATTACTGTGCTTCTCCTTCCTCCTGATAATATCATTTTGTCACTGGCGAGGAGAAGATGAGATGTGAATTCGAAGAAGTAGCGGAAACGATCCGTGGCTTATTTGGTCTGTTAGTTGTCAGTGTATGTTATGGGATCGATATGTGTGTTTTATCAGTCCCTTTTACTGCCTTTGTCTGTGTTGATATATTATCCCACTACCACCTTTCGGGATCCTCCATGGAGCTGATAACTAATGGGAAGCCCAGATCGCCATGTTATTCGTTATGTTACTTTAGGGTATTCTCAATCTCATCTTTCCCTTCCGCAATACTATGACCCCTTCTTAACTGAATGGTGGTTTGAGATAAACATAACTACTGCGACGGATTGCGTGATCCAAAGAGAGTTATGAATAAAAAGAATAAATGTGTACTTTATACAGTAGTTTCTACACTACTGGCGAACAACTTTTTAAATAATAGACAGTTAATTTAACGACGTTTCCCCCCTTTTAATCACAAATTAGTTAATAATAGCTTATTTTCTATCTTTTTTTCTTATATTTAATCAACTTTTTTTGTTACCTTCAGGAACTCAATATTATATATAAGGCTGTGAAAGCTACAATATGTCTGACTCTCCGATAGTTTTAGGTGTCGGTAATACATTCCAAAACAGAACGACGGCAACGAATATGCTTCCCCAAGCAGGTGTTGTTATCACACTAAAAAGCTATATCATTGTCTACGTTATGGAAGCCGGCAGAAAGAATTAAAAAAAAAAATTTCAGTGTGCTGCGAAAGGTGGGCGAGCGAGGGAAATCCGCTGTTGGGAAGAGATGAGTGGATACGCCAAGAATACGCTTTCTGTTTGTTGGGAGCTGTTGTGACGGTCACTTTGATAGTTGCTGTGTCGATAAGAGTTTTGGAGCTTGCATTAGTTGGTGCTGGAGTTGTGCTTTCATCCTATTCGTGAATCGTTCTGAAGGCTAAGCACTTTGAAGCGTCTTATACTCGACTTTTTTGTAAGGTTGCCTTGAAGGACTGTAAGGAGCAGAAAGAGATAGCAGTTATATACAATAGCAATTCAACCGCATTGAAATGGATCCAAGTATCAACGAGAGCACCTCGAACAAGTTTGTTCCAGAGTACAGACGTACTAACTTCAAGAACAAGGGTAGATTTTCTGCTGATGAATTGCGTCGTCGTAGGGACACCCAGCAGGTTGAACTGAGAAAGGCTAAGAGAGATGAAGTGTTGGCCAAGAGAAGAAATTTCACTGCACCAGCAGATGGCGCTGATTCTGAAGACGAAGATGAGGATAACAGTACTGCTGACCAGCAGTTTTATGGTCAACTGCAGCAGGAATTGCCACAGATGGTTCAGCAAATTAACTCCAATGACATGCAAGAACAGCTGGCTGCTACAGTAAAGTTCAGACAAATATTGTCCAGGGAGCACAATCCCCCAATTGACATGGTTATTCAGTCAGGTGTTGTACCAATTTTGGTGAACTTCATGAATGAGAACCAACCAGAAATGTTGCAGTTGGAGGCAGCATGGGCCCTAACTAATATCGCATCGGGTACCTCTTCCCAGACCCAGGTTGTTGTTGACGCTGGTGCAGTTCCATTGTTCATTCAGCTTTTATACACAGGCTCTGTGGAGTTGCAAGAACAAGCTATTTGGGCCTTGGGTAATGTTGCTGGTGACTCTACCAGTTACAGGGATTACGTCTTACAGTGCAATGCTATAGAGCCAATTTTGAGTCTTTTCAACTCAGAGAAGGTTACTCTCATTAGAACTGCAACATGGACTTTGTCAAACTTGTGTAGAGGTAAGAAGCCGCAACCAGACTGGACTATCGTTTCCAAGGCTTTGCCAACTTTGTCCAAACTAATATACTCTTTGGATAACGATACCCTTATCGATGCATGTTGGGCTATATCTTATTTATCAGATGGCCCCGCAGAGGCTATTCAAGCTGTTATTGATGCTAGAATTCCAAAGAGACTTGTCGAACTGTTATCTCATCAATCTACTTTAGTTCAAACTCCAGCTTTGAGAGCTGTGGGTAATATCGTCACAGGTAACGACCTTCATACTCAGGTTGTTATAAATGCTGGTGTTTTATCTGCATTGAGAAACTTGCTTTCCTCTCCCAAGGAATCTATCAGAAAGGAAGCTTGTTGGACGATCTCTAACATTACAGCAGGTAACACAGAACAAATTCAAGCCGTGGTTGACGCCAACCTAATTCCTCCTCTAATCAAATTACTTGAAACTGCCGATTATAAGATTAAAAAAGAAGCTTGTTGGGCTATTTCTAATGCTTCTTCCGGTGGTTTGCAAAGACCTGACATCATCAGATATATGGTTGCTCAAGGTTGTATAAAGCCCCTATGTGATCTTTTAGAAATTGCTGATAATAGAATCATTGAAGTCACCCTTGATGCACTTGAGAATATACTGAAGATGGGTGAAACTGATAAAGAAGCCCGTGGTCTAGTCATTAACGAGAACGCTGACTTGATTGAAAAGGCAGGTGGTATGGAGAAGATTTTCAACTGTCAGCAAAACGAGAACGACAGAATTTATGAAAAGGCTTTCAAGATTATAGAAACATACTTTGGTGAAGAAGATGACACGGTTGATGACAGCTTGGCACCTCAAAATGCTGGTAACACTTTTGGTTTTGGCTCAAATGTCAATCAACAGTTTAACTTCAATTAGTAAAGCTATAGCAAAATTGGAGTGAAAAAGTAATTGCTGGTAATGTACTATTTGTTCAGACGGTAGTTGTTTTGATATCCTCGAAATGAAATTAATTTTTCTGTTGTTCTCATTTTTGCTTTCTAGAAAGCTAAGTTTTAGCGCAGACTTTCAACAATTATCTGTTTGTTTTTTTTCTATTATATAGCCGTCTATCATCTCACTACCAATCTAAATTATTTGTGACTTTTTTTTTTGACATTCTCCCAATTCTCATTGGATTTTTCTCTCATTTTTCTCTTTTGCACTACATTTTTAATATAAAGTTCTATAAGTCACTTCTAATCTTTATAGCATCAATAAATTTCAATTTTTAATGAAGTTTACAGTTTTGAGAAATAGGTTCAACATATGTAAAATATAGGGCTATTTCCCTATCTAGAGATTTAAGCATAACAGTATATATCATATAAAGCATTTCGTCATGTGTTTTTAAATGGAATTTATCTTGGCGATGTCCTTTATCATTGTTTTCATCATTTGGAAATCAGTTATGTCACAACATATCTTAGAGCATTATTTTCGCACGCGGGCTTCTGTCTACAGAATTTTTAATGTCAACAAATGTAAGTTAACAGAAAAAACATCTGAGGATTGCTATTTGAGAAATACTACAAAGTAGAATTGGGATACAATATTATCTATAGTGAGTACATTGAAGCCTATAGTTAGGGATTACAAGTTTTACTATTTTCTGAGTAAACACCAATCTGGTTGTTCGTGCACATTTTTTTATTACAGAGGCAGAAAACCCAGTCTGAAGGCCGAACAATCTCCATGAACAATAACTAGTCATTAACGTCCTGTTTCCTTCTTTCACAAGTTGATATTAAGACATATCTGAAAATTTTATTCATTTGACCTTTATGCTGAATTGTGTGAACGTTAAATTTTTATAATGGCAGATAATGTAGAAGTTTCGAAAAATAAAAGTAAAGCAAATATTCTCGGAGCTAAGTCCGCAACGGAGTTGTATAAAAATCATTGGAAACAATATGGGACGAAAATACAATTGAGCAAGCTTGAATCACCGACGGAAATTGCTTACTTCAATGCAGATTCACCAACTACCCAGAAAAGTCTGAACCGGTCATATATTAAAGAGGAACCATTGGATTTTAGTAAACCTATGAAGACCACAGATACTCTAGATGATATTGTCGATAATGATGAGCTGGACATCCCAACAATAAAGTCAGACTTTCAAATCACAAATAGTCGGGCAAAGGTTGATCCTATTAGCAATGACATCTCAAAACGACATCTCAAATCTTCAATAAAAGTAGCTTTAGGAACCCCAGTACCTTTACCATACTTGAGGAAAGATCATAACAAGACTCGCGCAAGCAATATCCGTGATCAAACCAATGATCTGGAGGACAAAGAAAAGTTACTCGGTGAGAAATGGAATTTAATTATGGACAATAATCGTAAATTAGTTAAAGATAGGCTTAATGAGATAAGACTACTTGAAAAACAAATAAAGGTGGACGATACTGATGTTAATGAAAAAAACTACATGCCTGAGAATTTTTCTGAGTCGAAGATGAGCATTCAAGGAAATGAGGACTCCTTCATAATTGGTACACCAGAAATAGAGGAAGGTTCTTTGAATAATATATATAGCATACTTGTCGATAATAGCAAAAAACTCGACATTGTTTTGGAGAGACTACAAGGAACTAAGGAGTTGGCAAAAACCTATAATTCGAACAATCAAGTTCAACCACTGAATCCAGGATGGTTTACGGTAAATAAGGAGAACATATTTTGGATGGTTTGTATTATTATATTACTAACGTGTAACTTTTATGTGTATTATTACTTGTGATTTTAATCAACCTTTTTGAACTAGTAAGCAGTCGAAGATTATTTACAGAAAGTAAGTGATGCAAGCACTGTCATTTTTTACAAAACATAAAAAAGTGAATTTGACTTCAACAGTTATCTTAAAAATGTAAATCATGTATTGCACCATTTTAAATCGGAATTGCCTTCAAATTGGTAATTTGCAAGCCAATCTTAATCGTTGGTATGATTGTCAGTGATCCAAAAGTGTTTTGTTCAACTTTTGACACATTTAATAACTTATATCCCTATAGAATATGGCAATCAGAAGTGGCACTTCTTGAAAGTCTTCGAGTGAAGCTGAACTATGATTTTCCAAAGTTTCAGAAGCCAGTTGCACAGAATGAATTGTCAAATATGAGTAAGCTATCCATCTGCCAAGACATTTATTGGTCTGAAGATTCCACAGCTTTTGCTACTGTTCATAGTGACTTTGGGATACGTCAGTATCTCCGTCCAGAGAAAGATGAAACGACATGCCACCAAATGGTTCCATACAGTAGAATTTTTGCTACCGAGTCGATCATATCTTCTGCAATGCATGGTAGCTACAATATGTATAGCAGCGCAGGCTACTCAAGTCACTGTATGTTGATCGGCAGTAGAAGTGTACCAATCAAATTAGTAGATTTGGAAGAACACAGCAAGATGGAAACACTGGTCTCCTACGATATTGCTAACACAGAAAATGAGAAGTTTGAAGTGCCGTTTTCCCTGCAATTTCAGGATGCAACACATTTTGTAGCAGGGTCGGCTAAGAATAAGGTGTCGCTGTACGATATAGCCCGAAGGGACCCTCTATGCAAGTATAATTATAATCGAAAGGGTAAATGCGGCATGACTTCTTACAAATCTATCATCTCATGTTTTGATTCGGGAGATAGATCTTTGCTTTGTGGATCCTACAAAAATCAGCTATTTAGGATTGATCCCCGTTCGAACGTTATGGGTGTGGTTCTCAATAACGACCGCAAACGCGACGGCAGTGGATATTATCAACTAATTAGGACACGTAACTGCCACTACCTGTATTGTCTAAAGAGGAACTCGAACAAGATAGACGTTGTAGACCTACGCACGTCCAAATTGATAAACCAGTTTTATCTGCCGCACAAGACAATGAAGAAATTAAAAGCCTCGTACGATGACCACCAACTAGTCATCGGATCCTCCAAAGCCAACCTGATATCGTGGGACACAAGCACAGTGGAATCTGGTGGCGTAACTAGGGACAATCACATAGAGACATGCAAACCGGACAGAACGTACACTCCGGACATACCACAAGACACCCTGGTAAACTACATTGCGACATCGCCGGACCAGGAGGTCTACGCTGTATCATACGCCCCTTCTAAAGGCTCAGAAAGCGGATTAGCTCTCCTAGAAAGATAGCCAAGGAAGAATATAGCCACCCGATGCATCTACCATATACCGGTCATCGACGCACCTCCCCACAGACGATCCAGGCAACACTGGTGGTTTGTCTGTTATTACCCGGTGCCACACACTCGCATGCTCCCATCGGCCACTCTGGGTGACGGAAGGCTGAAAGGCCTTTCTTTCCAAAAAAAATTTTCCTTTGATTTTCACTTGCTGTCTGCGGGCGAAGCTTTGTTTTGTGTGTGCTCTATTGTAAGCAATGCCATTTGCGTGGAGGAGAATTTTGCAATTAGTGTCTTTTTGATGTCAGAGTGTTATGAGCTGTGGACACTTTTAGAGTATTTAGATGTTACTGGGCGGCCGGCAAGGTTACTTTTTTGGTCTGTCTTGGGAGCTAGTTAGATTAACAGCAACCGTTCAAATACCAGGAAAATACTGAGCGAAGAAGCATTCAGGTGATTCGTGAAGAGGAGGGAAAGAGACGTGGCTATTAATTTCTAGGACTTATTTTTTCGGTTCAAAAAAAGAAAAAAAAATTATTAAGCATCAAATCAATAAAGTTGATATTTTGAATACTATTAATTCTGTTTAACAGGTGTGGATCAGCGATACTTTAAGAAGTTGCAGTTATAAATTTGATTTAGTTTTTTTTTGATCTACTCCGGATTACTGAGGAAAGCAAAAGAAGTTAGTTAAAAAGAATAGCCCAAAGAAAATATTTTGCAACAACTGATCTCGAGAATATTTTTTTGCTAATAGGAAGTGTGGAGCTTTATTAAATTAAAAGAAATTAGTGAAACTCCTTAATTACACAATAGAAACATTTAAGGATTGGTGAACGCTAATAGAGACCGAATAGAGAGTCTGTATAAAAAAAAAAACTCTCCAATAATGACTACACAAGAGAGTATTAAGCCCTTAGTTGACAGAATCTTGAACAATCCGTTGCAGTTCAAAAGGGCTAATAGCAATATCCAGAAGGACTTGTCCAATGATAGTGATACATCCTCGTACATTGTGATTGGCAAACAAAGAAATAATAAACCCAGTGGTGGTTCCAACAAGGGCAGTAGTGGAAGTACTGCGGACGAAAATAATGAAAATACAAAGGAGAATAATGAGGATGAGTCTAGGAAACGTAAAATTCCCAATTCTGTTGCAGAAGCTCTCAATTGGTACACAAAGGCGGCTCTCGGGGAGGCACAAAAGAAGAAGAAGAATAAAAAGCACAAGCAAGCAGGAAATGACATCAAAGATTCAAGTAAAGACACAGATATAGATAATTCAATCAATCCTCAGGGAGAGAAGGAAACCCAACAATCCACAGATTCTTCTGATACAGATGAATTTCATGAAGCTAGCGAATATATTGAGGATCGACCTTCATATCCCAGGAGTGTAGATACGAAGGGACCTGGTGACCAGACAGGTAAGGTGGAAAAATATCATGAAAACTTAGGCGAGGACATAGGCGAGGACATAGGCGAAGACATAGGTGAAGACATAGGCGAGGATATTGGCGAGGATATTGGCGAAGATATTGACGAGTCTCTAACGAATTTACAGAATAGCAAGCCAAACGAAGATGTTGATGAGGACATGGTTGGTTTACCTAGTAATAATTCTAACACAACTAAAAAGTCGAATAAAGGCTCTGTTAATAAGGAATTATTACAGTTGCAAAGAGACAACCTAGACTATGAACGTGAACAAGCGATGATCATGGAAATTAGAAAAGAAAGAGAGGAACAAAGAAAACTTGACGAACAAGAGAAGAGAAAGCAAGCCTCTGACTTGAAAAAAAAAAAATCTGATAATAAGAAAAGAAAGAGAGAAGAAATCGAGTCTGGTGACGATGAGTCTAGTTCCAGTGACGACGCATCATCAGGAGAGAATAAAAGTAATGATGAAAGTTCCGCTGAAACTCAAAAGAAATCAAAAAAGCTTGCTGTTTTCAAAAGTGAGGGAAATAGAGATGAAATTGAGGAGGCTCTTAAGTTGCCGTTAGATACCGAAGATAATGTAGGGAAGAAAGATGAAATTGATTCCTCAAAAAATAACTCCCCGACAGCCAAGAAATCAGTTACACCTCCAACAGTTTTGACAGATATCTCGGAATTTTACCAATTTAATGAGGATTTTAACGATAGGGGATGTATCGATAATTCTCGTATAAGGAAGAATTGGGGCAGTTCATATACTAGTTTAAGACCAAAAGGTTTATTGAACCATGGCGTCACATGTTATACTAATGCGGCGGTTCAAGCTTTACTTCACATTCCTGCAGTTCAACATTATCTTAACGATATACAGCATGGAAAGTACGCTTCAACACTTGGGACAAACACTATATCTCATGTTCTGGCTGAAACAAGCAAAAGGATGTGGGGTCAAGATGGCAAAAAAAACTCATATATAAACCCTAAGAAACTAATCATAAGGTTAGAGGATATTAATTGTATGATGAGTGAGTGGCAACAAGAAGACTCGCACGAATACTTTATGTCTTTAATGTCTCGTCTACAAGAGGACTCAGTTCCAAAAGGACACAAGATGACCGAGTCAATATTATACGACATCTTTGGTGGTTTACTAAAACAAACTGTTACCTGTAATTCTTGTGGGGAAATTTCCACCACAGAACAACCATTTTATGATCTATCCCTACACTTGAAGGGGAAAAGATCGACTGACGGGAATGCCAAAGAAGAATCAGATAATTCTAATGAAGAAAATGAATCTAAGGCTGCTCGTTATTCCATAGAAAAATCAATTAAAGATTTTTTTAATGCCGAATTAATCAGAGTAGATAAGGAGAAAAAGGGTTATGTTTGTGAGAAGTGTCATAAAACAACTAATGCTGTTAAGCGGAACAGTATTTTGAGAGCTCCTGAAACTCTTCTGGTTCATCTGAAAAAATTTAGATTCAACGGTACTTCATCCTCAAAAATGAAGCAAGCAGTATCATATCCTATCTTCCTAGATTTAACTGAATACTGTGAACAAACTGGTAAAGTATTGCCTGTCAAATACCAACTTCTTAGTGTGGTTGTCCATGAAGGAAGATCACTTTCTTCTGGTCACTACATTGCGCACTGTAGGCAACCTGATGGCTCTTGGGCCACATATGACGACGAATACATCAACAAAATAACTGAACGTGAAGTTCTAAAAGAACGCAACGCTTATTATGTTTTGTATACTAGATTGACTCCAAAATCAATTAGATTGAGCAAATCAGAACAAGAAGCAAGAACACCAAAGCAGAAGTCAGAATCTGTATCGGCCAGTGGCAATAAGAATACTTCTGAGAAGAAAAAGAATCTGAATAATAAAAAGAATTGGAAAAAGAACAAAAGAAGAAAGTTCAATTGGTAAGAATATCTTATCAATTGCTTAAATCACCCAGGTAATGCCAGCATTCCTTTTGCTCACTTCTCACCATTTACTGTTTCCTTCATAGTATTGTTGATATATACAAGAATACGATTCATTCACAAATGTGACCAGTCGGTACATCTGTGTGCACCATATAGAAATTTATTAATGCATTTTTTATTTTTATAGTCATTACATAAACATTCAGAACATCTACTAGATATTCTTCTAAATCTGTTCATGAACATTTTTGTGAAATAGTACTCAAATGAAGAGGCCTCAATTCAGCTAATAGTATTTCACCCAGAGCAGTATTTACAGATACCGATTTCTGAAGAGCACTGCTTCGTTGTGTTTTTCAGACAAAAAAAAAGAACTGTCTCTTACAGCTGTAACCTAAATTTCTATGTTAACAGATAATCTTATATTTACATGGTGGCTTTCCCTCTAGTGTCATATGGTTTAATTTATTGTACGACATTGATACCCATACTTTTTGCTACTGCAATGATGGATTTGACAATACCAGGCATATCTAGCATAGCGTGTCTTCCGTCCGACTTTTTTATTTTGGCAATTTCATAGATGTGTTTCAATGATAATTCTCCAATGGTTTTATCTTTCTGCAATATGTTTGGTTGTCCGTGGCCCTTCTCAGCTCCAAGAGCCTTCAGAAGAAGGTATCCGGTTGGAGGCGACTTCATCTCAAATGTGAATGACCGGTCAGGTCTTATTGTTATCAATACGGGAACAGGAACACCTGGTTGATAGTTTGCCGTACGTGCATTAAATTCCTTGCAAAAATCGATAGCTTTAATACCTTTTGAACCTAAAGCCGGACCAACCGGCGGAGAGGGAGCTGCCTGGCCTGCGCCAACTATAAGTTTCACTAGCACATTCTTAGCAACTTGTGACATTTAAACGCTACTTCTGGTTGTTGTTGTGTTTAGCTGTGGAGGAGAAAACATTACTCTTGAGTTCACCAATTCTGTTGAGTGCCATGTAAGTTATTCTTATTCATGACCGAATTTCGCTCTGCTTGACTTCCCGAATGAAAATACCAATCGGGGTAACAGTATAGTGTACAAATCATGATAGAATATATATTTTATCCGAAGTTAAACCAAAAACAAAAAGGTCAGACCACACATACTGGCTTGAACTCCCTCTCCGTACCAAAATGTCTCTTTCTAAGTTAATTTATATGACTCTAGCTTAACGTGATAAAAATTAAAAGCATAAATATAATGTACCTGTTCGGCTTTCCTGGATAAAGTATTTAAATATGATTACAATAAATACAAAATGGTTCTATCATAGCAGCATGATACTAAGTGTGCTCCTATGCTTTTCTTCTTGACAGTATCCATTAGCACAAGAAAGGAAGGAAAATTAAAGAGCAGAAAACATTGTTTTTGTTGCGAATATTCATAAGTTAGGAGGAAGTAGGATGAAGCTACTCGTTTAATTAATGTGTCAATCAAAAGATACAGTTGTTCTGACGAGTTTTATTTAGTTTTTGTGTCTTTGGTTTTCTGTTGCTTCTTCTTCTTTTCCAATCCAGCAATATGTGCCTCACTTTGGTCCACTTGGGTGTGTGTATGATCGGTACCACTGATACATTTAAATGACAATCCGTCAGCCTCCATATGACACATATCAATGCTCTTAATCCACTCATCCTCTAGTACTTCTTCAATAGTACTTCTGCAGGCTGGAGCCAGATCAACCATCCTTTCGATAATGTTTTGTGATTCTTCGGGCAAAGCATGCAATAATCTTTGAGGCCCGATATTATTATTATCTGGATCAGCTGTGTTTCTGCTGCGTTCATTCCTAGTTGTATTACTCAATTCCCTCTCAGAACTATCGTAAGAGGGAGGGTCTGGAGTTCTTGTAACCAACGCACTTAGGGAGTCACAGTTCCTTCCGGAGCAGAATAATTTGAAAGAATTGTCTCTTAATTTTGGTATTTTCCAAGGAAATTTTTTCAGAATCATGCATGCAAAAATGATCGCAGCTGACCAAATATCCACTGGACGAGGGTCATACTTGGTAAATATGCAAACCTCAGGGGCCAAGTACGGATCACTTCCAACAATGCCACTTGCTTCCACTAATGTTTTCGAAAATGGGTACGAGAATACTACTGCAGCTCCAAAATCAATCAGTTTTACAATACCTTGGGAATTGATAACACAATTATCCAGTTTCAAATCCCTGTGTGCTAAGCCAATACTGTGCAGGTATTGGATACCGCAAAGAATCTGTTTGAAACAACAGCAGATTTCTTCATAAGACATTTTGTTACTCATAACTATGGCAAATAAATCGTAGTCACAATACTCCATAACTTGAAAAATTCTGTTATCCTCATACACAATCTCGATAGTCTCTACAATATTAGCGTGGTTCAAAGTCGTCCCAATGCAGTATTCTGAAGTGATTTTCTTTATGTAGTCTCTCTTTGTCTCATTGTCATACTTGGGCCTGAATTCTTTAACGGCAAACGTCTTGTTGTCGGTTGTTCTTTTCACCAGTTTAACGGAGCCACCAGCACCAGCGCCGAGGTCTTCACCGGTTTTGCTGTATCTTTTAGAAAACGGCACAGAAGCTTCGTAATTATTGGAATACAATATATCTCCGTTTGTGCTGCTTAAAGAGTTCTGTCTGTGTATGCCATCCGCAGTAGTCACGCTTGCGCCATGCGAGTTGGCTGTATTGTGAACGCCAAGTGTGTCTCCAGTGATGAACGTGCCAGAAACAGGTGAGTCAGATAGCACTGACACTGAGGTGGCACTGCCACTCGTACCCTTCTTGAAAAACCGTTTGAAATCAGCCATTGAGGAGTGGTGCGATCTTGGCACGCTCTGGCTGGGCTGGTTCTCATGCAGCGACGAGGGCGATCCAAAAAACGTTTCTTGGTACGAGGACCGTGACGGGTGTCTCGAGGCCGAGTAAATGCTGCTCTGTCTTGCTCTCGTCGGCTTCGGTATCTGCTTGGCCACCGTGTCCGGCACGTCCTTGATATTCGTCGCGGAGACCGCAGCCGAGCTCCCCGGCGAAGTGTTGCTCTGTGTGGTCGAGGAGTTCTTCGTGAAGAACAGGCTCCCAAGCTGCGAGGACAGCGAGCTCGACCGCGAAACAGAGGCCTCGTGCGACGCCTTGTGCAGCTTTTCCTTCGATATCACAAACCGCGGCTCCACGGCCTCCACCTTCGGCGACGTTATCACGTTCGAGTCAATCGCAGACATGTTCTGCGGCATCCCGCCCCCGTACTGGTCTATCCACGACGAGGACAACGACGACCCCGCACTCCCGCCGTGGCCGGAGTCCTTGTTCGAGTTCGGCACCGCGTACGGAATGCTGGTCGACAACGACGGCAACTGCCGCCCGCCCGACCCCGCAGCACCCACAGAACCAGCCGACCCCGCCGGCAGCTTCGAACGCACCGACATCCCGTACCCGCCCTTCTCCCCGGCAGCACCCCGCCCCTGCACACTCCCGTACATCGCCGTGTGCGCAAAATTCGTGCTCATAAGACTCGTCCCCAACATCCCCCGGTCCACCTCCTCCCCAGGCACACGCCCATACTCCTCCCTGATCGTCGGCTCCTTCTGCACCTCCTTCCCTTTCTCCTGCAGCAGCCTAGTTAGCGAAGACATCCTTCAAATCCGTCCTTCTTTTTACCACTCGCCTGTCCTTCTTCTCTTCCGCCTCCTTTGCTCGTCCTTCTTCCTAGCCTGCTCCCCCTCTTCAACCTCGGCAAACCCAGTTCCCGCATCCAATGCCTCACCCAGCATTCAAATCAACCCCAGAACTCCCGTCCCGCCAGTCCCCCAGAGTGCCCACCTTGCTCGACAAAACCCAAGTCATCACAGATAACGTATTCGGGCCTCTTTCACCCTGCCCTCAGCTTTCAATCACAGTTTTTTGATAACGCACACACACACACACAGACACACACGCACTCTCTCTCTCTCTACCCAGCTCTCTGCAGCTGTTTCTACGCGTGAATCATCAACTCTTTGCACTTGCGATCACTCATACCTGTGATGACGTCATTTTTCAGCTGGTGTCTCACTGTCCCTCCTGGCTGTCCGGGTAAATTTGTCACGTGGTGCTGTATATAGTGATGTTGGGTTGGTGTGTGTGCATGCAATGCCGTTACAGCTACAGATACTCTATATTGTATATTGTGTGTATGTATGCAGTTTTGTATATATATGTTGCACTAGTTCATGGAGGACAGGAGCTGCTCGTGTTCCTTGAAGAGGGACTCGTGGAGCTCGCGGAGCTCGCGGTACGCGCGCTTGACCTCCTGCAGCTCCGACGCCGCGGCGTCCGGCGCGTCCGTCGTGGCCGCGACAGTGGTCTGGCTGCCCGTGGCCTGGCTGCCCGTGGCCTGGCTGCCCGTGGAGGCCGTGGTGAACACGGCCTCCTGCGTGCGCAGCGCGTCCATGTAGCCGTCGAAGTCCGCGAGCGGGGCCACGCCGTGCAGCGGGCGCGCGAGCTCGGCGGGCGCCGCGTTCTGGAACCACACCTCGTGCTTCTGCGCTTTGTCGAACATGACGCGCTGCAGCACCGGCAGCTTCTGCGTCTTGGCCTGCGTCTGCTGTGTCGTCGAGCCCTGTGCGGCGGCGGCGCCGGGGCCCATGATCGTGTCCCGCACTGCGCGGTTGACGACGTCGACTATGATGTTGGTGACTGCGTCCTCCTCGGTGTCCGCGGTGGTGAGCGGCTGCAGCGTCCGCAGGATCTGTCTCGACGCCACCTCCAGCACCGATATCCGGCCGAGCTTGTTGCCCACGAGCAGCGTGGTGCCGTCGAAGGACGCCGCCAGCTTCGTGACATCGGTCTGGAGCAGCCGCGCGGCCAGCAGCTGGCCCATCGCGAAGAGCCTGCGCGCGTCCTGCTCGCCCGCGGCGCCGCTCTCGACGACGGAGTAGATCTTGTTCTTGTTGCTGCTCGAGGCCTGCACCAGGCTCACGATGCTGCTCGTCTTCTCGATGTGGTAGTACAGCGGCAGGTTGTACACGCCCTGCTGTGTGCCCGCGTACAGCGCCCGGTCTGCGGGATCCAGCGCCAGCGCGGTGATCGGAGCTGGGAATGTGAACGTGGCCAGCAGCTTTGGCTGGTGCAGCGCCTTGTCGTCGCCGCTGCTCTTCTTCTTCCTTGCATCGCCGCGCAGGAAGGACACATCGTAGCACCTGACAGTCGAGTCCTCCGAGGCGGAGAACAGCTTGACGCCGGACGTCGTGAAGTGCTCGCCGTGCGCCATCGAGACAGCGATGTCCGTCACCGCAAGGGTGTGGTCGTGCAGGATCGACACGGGCTTCGGCTCGGCTGACGAGTTCGACACGAAGTCAGACGTCTGCCAGATGATCACCCGGGCGTCCCGCCCGGAAGTGACGAAGTACTTGCCGTCCATGATGGCCCGGATGCGCGTGATCGCCTGGTAGTGCGCCATCTGCTTCACGTTCAGCAGCATCCCAGAGTTCAGCTCCCAGCAGTACAGCTTCCCGGACTCCGTGGAGGCCAGCAGCAAGTAAGGCAGCTCGAACTCCGCACCGTGCCCAGCGCCGTTCTGCACCACCTCCAGACAGTTCACAACCTCTGGCAGCGGAAGCCGCTGCTCCACGGTCTCCCTCTTGTGCGCACCGTCAATGTTGTACACATTTATCAACGCCTTGTTGCTCTGCGCAACAAACAGATACTTCTGCCCGACCCTCACAGCACTGTTCTCCCCGCCGGCACACTGCCTCAGCACCGCTTGCTCGCCGGAGTGCAGACTGGTCACAATCGCACTCTGCCTTGTAGTAAATATCACAGACTCGTCCATCTTCGCTCGTTGGTCAGCTGTCCACAAAACTAGCCACTTCCCCCAGAGAACACAGGCAGATCAGCTCCTCACCGCAGCTTTATATTGCACAAGCTCATCGCAAATTTTCTCTAATTTGCCATATTTCATGAAATTTTTTCTTCAGCGCACAGAAAGTGCCGTAGAAGCTGGGTTTGACAGAGGCCTTTCGAGGTGGATAGATGTGGTTTCAGTGTGAATATTTCAATGAACGGGCCCTCTCTTCACTACAAGTGGGGCTGCGAAACGGTTGCGAAAGGCTAGCTGTGAGCTTTGGTAGCATTGTGAAGGCCGGGGATTGTTGATTTCAGTGTGTTAGCTATGCCTCTTAATATCATTGGTACAGCGTTGCTTGAAGGAACGGATAAGGTACCGTATTTTGCACAGATAAAGCGTGCTGCTCCTTATGTGCTGGGAATCGCGGCGTTGAAGTATTGGTCGCGCGGCCCGTCGAACAACTGGGAGCGTAAGCTGCACGGCAAGGTGTACATTGTGACGGGTGCTACGAGTCAGGGTATGGGTACTGCTGTTGCGCTGGAGCTGGCCCGTCTCGGTGCCCAGTTGATTGTGTTGTGTCGTGATGTTGACGAATGGACCACTGACTGGGTTGAGGACATGAGGGAGCGTACTGGGAATGAGTTGATATATGCTGAGCAGTGTGATCTCAGCGATCTATACCAGGTGCGGAAGTTCGCCACCAGTTGGCTGGACAACCAGCCCCCTAGAAGACTTGACGGTGTTATCGCGCTGTCTGGTGATATGGAGCCCTGGGGGATCCCCAAGGTGTCGCTGCCACAGAGGCGGGTGTCGAAGGATGGTCTAGAAATCCAGATGGCCACCAATTTCGTTGGACTTTTCCACTTGTTGGATATTCTACAGCCGAGTTTCAAAGCGCAGCCACCGGACCGGGATGTTAGAGTCGTTGTCGCCACCTGTTGGTTGCAATCGCTGGGATCTATCAACCTGGATGACCCATTGTGGGAGGACGAGAAATTTACAAGCGCGCTCAAGTTTTTCTCGAGCAGTAAACTGCAACTAGGTCTATGTCTAGCTGAATTGCAGCGCAAAATTATACAGGATGTGGAATCCGAGAAGAAGGTCGAGAAGTCTGGTAAGAATATTACGTTTGCTCTGGTACAACCGGGAACGATGAGATCCAACAGTTTGCGTCGTGTGATAAGTAACGGATCCATTGTTGTTCTCATCTTTCTTTACAGCATTCTGTTATACCCGCTGTTGTGGCTCTTCACGAAAAGCGGTAACAGAGGGGCCCAATCTGTTCTATATGCGGTTATGACTCCAGAACTCGAGGAGGTAAATCTAAAAGATACAGAAATTAAATACATATCCGATTGTTCGGTTGTTAAATTTGCACGTAAAGAATTTGCAGACAAAGAACTGCAGCAGAAGTTATACCAAAAGACCAAAGACAGCATTTTCGCATTAGAAAAGAAATCAGCAGTGAAGAGGAATGCAGAAGAAAAGAAAGGCGGGTCTCAGAAGAAAACAGAGTCTCAGAAGAAAACAACCTCCAAGAAGAAGAGCAAAAAAGCTTAACTGAAATAGATTGGCTTAAAAAAAATTTAACTGCTTATTGTTGTTCTGCTCTATATGTATATATTAATATAAAATGTGACGTGACTTACAATAGCTTATAGAAAAAATGATAATGTTTTATTATGTCTAGGATAAATAAAAATTCGAATATTAGTGAATGCATTCCTTTTCTATCGTTGAAATAGTGATTTCTGCATCAGGAAATTCTAAAAGTGTTCGTTAGAGAAATGGACAAGCCTGCTAAATTTAGTAGAGAACAGGTTCAAGTGTTCTAGGTGGCAGCAATAGCATCGCAGGACATAAATATTTTGAATGGGTGAATAATACAATAGAAAAGAAATGGAATGAATAAAAAGGATGAATGCATTTAGAAATTAAAACAAGCTGTCTTCATTGACAATAAGCTTATGTGGTAGAAGAAAAAAAGAATGCATGAAATACCGTGCAATACAGAGCCAACCAAATTTAATTTGGTTCAGCACAGTTCTAAAGATCGATATTCTTGCCATTGTAGTATGTTTTTTTATCTTCCTTTTTTATTTGATCAATTGAGCATAATTGTAACATAGAAGGTCAATGTGTAAAAGAACACGGAGGGTAATAAGAATTAAATTTGGAATATTGAATAAATGATAATCAGATGCTAGGGGGGTTATTGCGTGAGCATGCAAGTGTTTCGAGAGGGCTCTAAACGATGACACATTTGCCTGCCTTCTTCTTAAGTTTCTTTTTTGATTCCTGTTTCTTATAGCTTTGCTTCTCTGTGGGAGTTGGCTGCGTACTAACATTTTTCGAGGATTCGGTGGCTTTGTGGTGCTTTGAAGGCTCTTTCTCTCTCTTAACACTGCCCTTATCACTGATGAATGCAGTTGGGTTTGGCTTGTGTGAATGTTTAGACTCTTTGATTGTTTTGTCCGTATTGGAGGATTGCGGTTTTGCAACCAGGTCAGGTGTGAAAATGGTTTCATTTTTCTCTTCTATGGTGAGTTTCTTGTTCTCCTCCTGGCACTTAGCTCTCTGTAATCTATCGGGCTCGTATGCCACAATCTGGACGGCCTTTTCGAAGACCTGTCTGACGCCGTTCTGGGTAGCAGCGGAACACTCACAGTACCCCATGAACCCGTTTTCCTTCACGACCTGGTCGATCTCCTCTCTGGGCACGAACTGCTGGTTCTGGTCTCTGAGCTTCTGCAGCTCCCCGTCGTCGTCGCGCAGGTCGGACTTCGTGCCCACCAGCAGGATTGGGTACTTCTTGTAGTTGAGGAAGAGGTCAGAGGACTCTATCCCGGAGACGCGCTTCAGTTCCTGGAACCACTTGTCTATGACGTTCCGGAAGCTCGTGGGCTCCGCCACGGAGAAGCATATCAGGAACACATCGGTCTGCCTGTAGGAGAGCGGTCTCAGCCTGTCGTACTCCTCCTGGCCCGCGGTGTCCCACAGGTTCAGCCTGAATATCTGCCGCTTGAGCGCACCGCTGGCGGAGTCATTCCCGCTGGTGGAGAAGGACGACGTCGATGAGGACAACGTGTCGGCTTCCGCGAGCGGCCTCCTCCTGCTGGAGTTGCTCTGCTTGAACACGGGCGTGTTCTGGTCGACGAAGACGGAGGACCCGCCGCCCGTGGTGGTGCTGCTCGTGGTGGTCGCCGTCGAGTTCGTGGAGAGCGGCATCGGGGGCTGCAGCGCGAGCGTGGTCGTGTAGTTGTCGAACACAGTTGGAACGTAGTCCGTCGGGAACGTGTTGGTGGTGTACGATATCAGAAGCGACGTCTTACCGACGGCCCCGTCGCCGATCACTACACACTTGATTGAGCGCATTTCTGTTGCAGTTTCTGTTGCAGTTTTCTTCGCGGCAGTCACTTTCAGGAATCAGAGAGCGAAAAGGCTATATATATATCTACAGACCTACATTTAATCCGCTTTTTGACAGGCCAACAGTGTCATCGAGATGTCCAGGTCTCGAGCAATCGCATATTTTTTATATATGGGTTTTCCACACTTTCCATCTTCAAACTGCAGATAAAAAGAAAAAGAAACAGAAACTCAATGAAAATCTTTTTTTAATAATTTTTTTTTTTTTGCACACAGGGTCCTTATTCATTTGGGTTCCTCGAGGAATCTTGTATCCTCAGAGCACAACGCAGGGCCCTGCGTCGTGCGGCACCCTGTGTGCCTTGGGGGGAGGCCTCGAGGCAGAGAAAGCCACCGGATTACGTTATCGGGCGGGCCACGCAGGGAGGGCTGTTGACGAGAAAAGAAAGAAATGGCAAAAGGAATGTAGATCCACTGCGCGGCCTTCTGCGCATGGGATCTCTTCGAGGCCAGAGTTCCATGCAGCGAAACACGGCTCTTTGGAAGCACGGAACACGTAGGAGGCCCATCCCGGGTTCGCGCTCTTCCCGTGTTCCCGAACAGCCCGCAACAGTTCCGTCATCGGTGTGATCACGGGACGGGGGACGCACTGCAACCGTGCAGGACAGTTAAAAAAGGTTAAAAAGGGGGGGGGAGTGAAGAAGCCAGGGAAGGTTGGATCGAGGCTGGAATCGAGAGAGAGCGAGGCAGAGAAGCGCAGCAGGGGGGGCTCTGTTGGGTTCTTTCCGTGCTCCCGCCTGTAAGTAGATCTCTTTTCGGTTGCCCAACGGGTCTGCGGGTGTTTGCTGCGGGTGTTCCGCGCTGGCCTCTGGTTGCCCAGCGGCGTCTCCTGCCGTTTCTGGGAGGCAGCTCTTCCGTGTCTGGGCTCTCTGCTGTTGTACATGTGCTTCCATGCTGGGGGGGGGGGACAAAAAAGGGGGAATGCTCCTGGGAATGCAGGGAGAGGCCAGACCTGCGTCGCCATTGTTGTGGGCGGGTAGTCCATTTTCTGACAAGACATGTCAACTGACGGCAGGACCACATAATGGCGGGTGCTCTTGGCTTAACACGTCCCAGTAGACAAAAGCCCAAAAACCAAGGGGAAAGAATAAAAAAAAAAAAGGAAGCAAAAGTGAGCTCATCCCAGAAGCCGATTGGCCCGCGATGAGCGCATTGTTCGGAATGGCAGTGTTCCGCGGAGCCACCCCCCCCTCTTACACCGAGACTGTGGCACCTGTCTCTCTCTCTCACCCCTCAGTTTGTGACTGCTTGTACACACCCAGACATCCAGTACGTGTGGAAAAAAAGTGGCAGGAACAGACCAAAGTGGGTAACCCGGCGCTCGCCGTCTCGGGTTTGGGACACCAGGACCAAGAAAAAAAAGCAGCGTCCTCCGGGCTGATCTCTGTGCGCACGCGCACAGATCAGGAGAGCGGCGGAGACGGGCCGTGGCGAGGAGGGTAACGGCTGCATTACCCGGTGTCCGGCACTGGCCCAGCTGGTAGCGGGGCGGGTAACGCACGCAAGTGACAAAATTGAATATTGGAAAAATGTTGAAAAAAATTTTTTTCACCCCCACTGGCATCGCAAATATTTATCAACACTGTTAATTGAATAGGCTATTAATTTTTGAATACCTTCAATTGTTGCTTCTTCCCAAGTCGATCCCCACAACACAATAGCATTACAAAAAAATGGTCTCCTTGATTTCTAAGAAGAGAAAGCTTGTCGCTGACGGTGTCTTCTACGCCGAATTGAACGAATTCTTCACCAGAGAGTTGGCTGAGGAAGGTTACTCCGGTGTCGAGGTCCGTGTCACCCCAACCAAGACCGAAGTCATCATCAGAGCTACCAGAACTCAAGATGTCTTGGGTGAGAACGGTAGAAGAATCAACGAGTTGACCTTGCTAGTCCAAAAGAGATTCAAGTACGCCCCAGGCTCCATTGTCTTGTACGCCGAAAGAGTCCAGGACCGTGGTTTGTCCGCTGTTGCTCAAGCTGAGTCCATGAAGTTCAAGTTGTTGAACGGTTTGGCCATCAGAAGAGCCGCCTACGGTGTTGTCAGATACGTCATGGAGTCCGGTGCCAAGGGTTGTGAGGTCGTCGTCTCCGGTAAGCTAAGAGCTGCCAGAGCCAAGGCCATGAAGTTCGCCGACGGTTTCTTGATCCACTCCGGTCAACCAGTCAACGACTTCATCGACGTCGCCACCAGACACGTCTTGATGAGACAAGGTGTCTTGGGTATCAAGGTCAAGATCATGAGAGACCCAGCTAGAAACAGATTCGGTCCAAAGGCCTTGCCAGACGCTGTCACCATCGTCGAGCCAAAGGACGAGGAAGTCGTTGTCACCCCAACCGTCAGAGACTACCGTGCTCCAGAAGAGCAAGCTCCAGCTGAGGAACCAGTTGAGGCTGCTGCTTAAATTTTAGATTGACGATACACATTCAAAATTTTACTTTTTGTCATTTAATTAGTATATCTAGTTTACATCTAATCTATAATTTAAAAAACCTCTTCACTTTTTTTTACTTTTTTTTTTGTACACGTTTTACTGGCGGTTTTCGTATATTCTTTTGCACACTTCATTTGGAGTGTGATACCCCACTTTTGCACAATCGATATGTAATACCAGTTTCCCCACTTGCACAATGTTTGTGAATAGTACTTTTAATTTCTTTTCCTCTGATCTTGAAGCTGTTCTGTATTGCTATATATTTACAGGTTGAATATTATATAATGATAAGGGTGGAGTATATACCGTTAATGGAGTTGAGATTTACAGGTTCCATTGACCGAAATCAGCTTATCAGGTTTCTACCACTTATATGAGCTTCCTGGAACACCACGAACTGGTTTGTCAGCTAGCTGCACCCATGGCTTTTTCATCTTTTCTTTCAATTGCTTCTCGTATTCTAATCTCTTCTTAGTGACGCTGTGCGTCTTCAGTATACATCGGACATGAATGCTCCTGTGTCTTATAATACCTATTCTACCTCTGCCTTTGTACTCAATTCTCTTCTTGAGCCAGCCGTCGTTACCGGACCATATCTGGGAGATGTACAGGTCGTCGGCATTGAGCCCAAGCCTTTCGCCATCTTTTATTCCTTTCTGCAGTAGCTCTGCGATATCGCGCGCTATCTTCTTGTCAGAGAAGTGGCACTGTGTGATGGCCTTCTTGACGTCCAGTCCGCTCAGCATCCGCAGCAAATGAATAGCTTTTTTTGTGGAGTATTTCAATCTGTATGACCTCAAGTATACCGAAGGCTCCAACGTCTCCAACTCTTGCTTGCTCAATTTCAACTTGAATTTTTCCTTCGTTTCTGGAATCGTTACCACAGTGTCCTTCTTGTAGAATCCCCCATTGGCCTTGCAATTCAGCTCGTACACTTGCCTCTTCAGTGGGGAGAGAAGAAGCTCAGGCGCCAATGCCTCTTTTTGGTGTTGATCGCGGATATACTTCTGCAGCACTTCATCATTCTCAACTGTGATATCGTCCTTGTTCACCTTTATGTCACCAGATTCGTCCGTAGACTTCACAGCTGCTTCTAGTCTGTTCGAGACCTTCGTAGGGTCCTGCGAATCGCTAGCTGCAAATGCAGAATCCGTTATAGAGCCAAAAAGTGACTTGCTACCACTTTGATCTTTGAGGTACACAGCTGTCGCACTTATAAACCTCCTAGGGGTAATAGATTGTGAACCTACGAGCGGTTTGGTAACTGTCCGAGCAACGATTCGCGACCACGGGAACATCTTCAATCAACCTCGCAGTACTCGCTAGAAAAGGTCTTTTCCTTCTTCTCCTCTCGGTTGGAGCTTGAACACGGAAAATTATGGTATTCCAAAAAAAACAACCAGTGTCTGGCCTTGCAATTTTGGTATGTTTTAGTATTCTTGTGGCTTTCCTTGAAGGATATCTTAGGTATAACTAAACCTGAAGTAGTCCTCTGGAAGTGCCCACTTCTGCCCCCAAGGAAGCGAGTTTCCTTGCATTACAGCAAAGGCAAGAGAATTGTAGGTAGGGTAATGTTTGTCAAAAAATGAATTCTAGGTAGATGTGCTCTCAAATAACGAAATGCTTAAAAATAGTGGACTTCAAGTACAAACAGTATACATTATTTGATGTCTATCAGTAAAATTATAACACTACTTAAAAATGTAGTTGGTATCTATATGCTTTCAGCCAGTTGCCTGGTTACTTTCTGTTCGCCCTGCCCATCTTTCTTTGTGAAAGGATTAAAAAAAAAAAAATAGTTAGTACAGTTCGTTGTGGGAATATGATCTGTCAGGATTCGGAAGAATGTTTTCTAAAGTGGCAACAAATAAGGGGCTATTAAATAATTTCTCTTAGGTATCCAGTAGAAGGGATATTGTCGTGCCTATGGGTATCATCGTCATATATGGGGCCGAGGTGAAGAGTTGTACTGGATTGCATTGAATCGTTCCACTGACTGTAGTCGTCAGATGAAAATCCTGAGCTCGAGGATACATAGGAAAACCTCAGATGATGTTCACCATTTGCATCTAGATGCGGAACATTATTGGAGTTGAGAATGGGGCCATTTGTTTGAACCGCCAAATTTTTTCTCTGGGGAGGAGGTGGTGGTGCTTCTCTATGATTGAAGTCGAATTCATCATTGAATGGATTTGCGTTGTTTGCAAGCGCTCCTTCTTTATTGTTAAAGCCCATCCAATTGTCTTTCCTCTTTCGTCTTCTCACGAATAGTAGCCATATTAGTAGAGTACATAGAAGCAGACCTCCGACGCTACCGACAACACTGCCTGCAATGGTGCCAGCTTTGGATTTCCTAGAGGTACCTGTCTCTTGGTCACTATTATCAATAGCTCCTGAAAGCCAATCTTTATAGAAATGTAGATCGGTTGTTATAACACCTGTAGGCTTTGAAAAGCTAAATGAGGCGTCCTTGTCGAAGGCGGTAGTCATTGGCAACGCTGTGGTAAACGTAGTTGTGCTATCTGTAATATCATACGTCTGTGCGTATACATAGTAGATAGAGTTTCCAATTATTTGGGACTCTAGTTCATTTACGCTTGATTCATCAGTCGAAGAGGAGAGGGAAGACACTTGGGATGTACTAGGAGTTTCAAAAGTTTCTAAAGAAGTTGTTGATTCAGACAAGGAGGACAAATCGGAACTCGAACTTACCAATATTTCTGGTGTTATCACAGAAGAGCTGAGTGATAGTTGCAATGACGAAGAACGGACAGTAGTTGTAGGTTCCAGTGTGGTTGTATTTGGGGTTATTGTTGTGGACAGTGTTGTAGAGGAAGTCGCGCTTGAGGAGTTTGCTAATACTGCCATCGAGGACCACACTGATGAATGAGTTATATTTATAGAGAGAGAGTTGTTCCAGGTAGCAGATTCAATTGTAGGATGGCTTGTAATTGACGAAAGGTTTGGTTCGTATGACGTCCAACCTTCGGAATATAGCCCCATTGTGGAGTTACTAGATGGATTTGACCAGGACTCTGTGTAATTCATATTCTCATTTGAAGCAAGTAAGGAAGTGGATGTGGATACAGGTATCGATACCGTTGTCGATGTTATCGGATATGATGAGCTGAAGCCAACATAGAAGTCAGAAGCGGCATTGGAATTTCTTGTCGACAACGATTCAGAAGATGGAAAACTAGAAGTTGCTAATGACGAGCTCACTGTTGGTCCAGCAACAGTTATACTGTCAAAATTACTATAGCTTTCCAGTGTCCCTGGAGTAGGAACAGACAACGTGCTGGAAGAATGGTATGAAGTAGGGACTGTAGTAGAGTTGCTGTTGGTTATCGTCGGTGTTATGAGTGATGGTGTAGTAGAGACAAAGTCTGTATTATCACTTCCAGATGACGATAGAGGGGATGATGTGAGAGGATCCTCGGTTGAGATAGACCATTTGTCAGTCGTTAAGGCATCACTGTTGGTTGACACTTCAAAGTTTACAGCAGATGCTGTAGGAACCACATTTGAAAGGTTGGAACTTAGAATTTTTGTGATTGATACCTTTGTGCTTGAAGGTGTGACCAGGGGTGTTAAAGATGAATCCGACAATCCTTCGCTAGAAGACGGATCATAAGTACCTGAATTGGTCAAATTCTGCATCTTTGTTTTCGCTTTATATTGAATGCAGACCTGATTAGATAGCACCTGGGGTCGCTTTGGTCTGTCGGTTGCTATTTTCCTCCAAAGTAATGAGTTGCTCTTTTATTTATTGCACTGCCTTTTGATGTTTCTAAATATAGATCAAACTTCGAATAAGGAAAAAAAAAATTCCCTTGCTCTTTTTGTTTGTCGTTGCCTTAGCTTCCTTCCTCTTTTATGAATATGTCCTTTTTAGTTGTGAGTACAAATATACTGTCAATTCCCTCCCACACAACAATCCTTATCTTGTTTCTGATGTGTTTTATTAGCTTTGTTGTGCTGCAAAGCACACATAGTCAACAAGCCTTGATGCGTTTCGGCTCACTATGGCAGCAGCGACCAAAGAAAAATTCTTTCTCCAGCTGCTGTAGAAATCTCTGCCGACGTACGACAAAGCTGACACATTCTTGTTTTCCCATTTCGCTGCGACGATTTCACGCATCCCTGCTGTTCTTTACTGTGTGGTACCATCTGGCTACAGGCAGTTCACTGCAGAGTACAGAAACCAGCGTGCTTACCCCGTTCTATTTCCCTCCTGCATAGGAATTACTGACAGATTTATGTGGTCTGCAGGAGTTGCATTGTTGTTCCAGGAAAATTCCCTTCGGGGGGGAGCTTTTCTTCTTTTGCTGTTGTGGAACTAATGCTATCTTCTACAGGATCTTCTGGGCCCAGATTGGTTTTGATTGCAGGCAACAGTTCTCTACTTTTGAGTCACGGGACCGTCCATACGTACACAATGAGTATAGCTGTCGATAGCATAGTGGGGAAATGGTTCGCTTTACTACCGCAGTGTCTAATTTGGCACTTTACATGGCTATTTGAATGTCTATACTATTATTATATTCTTTATTATTATACAGTGCTAGTGTTACTTGGATTGGGTTTGGTCGGTCTGTTGAGGAGATCGATCTAATTGAATGTGGTCTTCTTACCTTGCGAAGGGACGATTGCGGCTGAGGCTCTTTGTGCTGACTTCAAAGCGATACTACTCTTCACACGGTTATTGCAGTCAACCTGTGGTCTGTGGGTGCTTCTTGGCTTCCTAGTTTCTGCGGTCTTGTGGTGCTCACGCTCGCCCTGTGCTGACTGTGAGTTTGGCAAGTCGAAGCTTTTTCTTTCAGGTTGTTCTGGTCTCTTCCTCACTTGTCTTTTGCTTCTGTCCTCACCAAATTCCATTCTTAGTGGTCTGCCGGCTATCTTCCTGCATGCCTTATCCTTTAGTGCGTTTGTGGCCCCTTCTTCATTCTTGAAGTCTACAAATGCAAACCCTTTACACTTACCACTGTCCTGGAAGGTCGCCATACGAATCTTGATGATGTCACCGCAGTGCTGAAAGTGCTTCTTCAGCAGCTCATCAGTAGTGTCAAACGACAGGTTACCGACGAAGAGAATCCTGGATGGTGGGTTCTTCGACATAGAGATGAGGTCTGACTTGTCCGGTCTACCGTCGTAGCTTTTGGAGTCCTTGATCAGCAAGCTCCTGCCGTTCAGTTGTGTTTCACTCAATTTGATAACGGCGTCCATCTGTTCAGGCGTGGCAAAATCTATATAGCAGAAACCTTTGTTCTTGATCTTTTTACCATCATTTTTAGCCAGTGGCAAGTTTACTCTAGTGAAATCCTCTTCTTTCAACTCAAGTTCACTGTCCTTAGTCTTACCTATGATGTATTTCATGATCTCCTCCTTTGTGGTGTCAAAGGCCAAGTTACCGACCCACACACCATATTTCTTCACTTTTTCTTTCTTCTTCTCTGGAGCTCCCTCGGTGTCTCCCTTCTTGTTCTCCTTTTCAGCAGTCTCCTTGTGGAATTCCTCGACACTTGAAGGGTCAATGTTGAACTTCTTATTCAGCTCCTCCAAAGTAACTTTACCTCTTCTTAGTAGACGCTTCTGCTTCTTAGACAAAGGCACCTGACCAGCCAAGTCAATCTCAATCTCGTCATCAGCTTTTCTCTTTTTTGTTGGATCAGCAAGAGCTTGCTGCACCTTCTTGTCGTTTTCAATAACGGGATTCTCTACCACTGCTGACTCAGTCATTTCTATTTTTTTTTTCTATGTCCTTCTGCGCTACTTTGCGTTGCTCAAGTTAACCTGTGGTAGCTAATCGATATTCTAGTAACAGCGAAAATCCCAAACGTCCTACACTTACAGTTCAATATCTGTCTTTATGCTTCACCATGCTTCGTTTGCACTTGCCTATCTACTGCATTTTTCAATTTTCCAAGCTCATCGCATCGGGGCATCGCAAATTTTCGCTCTCTCTCTCTCTCCTACTCTTTCTTTTCCGATGCGCATGAGCTAAAATTTTTCAGTGCGGGTGACCTCTTAATGCAACTAGCGGGCTACGGGCATCCAGCACTTGAATGCAATTGCTATAGTATTAGTCCTATCTAACAAGAATTGAACAGCTAGATTAAAAGCATTCAGAGCATTAACAAAAATCTCGTTACTCTCGGAACAAATTTAAGCTGATCTTGTATTTGTAAGTGCAGTCTACTTTTGTTTTGATTTGAAATCGCTGCGAAATAGATTTAAATTAATAGAATTTTGCCAAGGTACTACATTAGTTATTATGATCTAATATTAATATGAAATAGAATAGAAAAATAAAATAAATTCAGGGAAAAATGGGAAAACAAATAGGGAAAAAGGAATTCAATAATTTTTTTTACAATTAGAAATGAAAAGAGAAAAAAAAACTACCAGAAAATGAGTGGAGCATTTTATGTGCATCGATCGTCATTTTAAGGTTACTGTTTCTGATGGCTTATCATTTCAATTCTTTTTTTTCTTTGTCAATTGATTTAACGTGGAGCAAAGAACTTCTTGACTTTCTTCATGAAGCCAGTCTTCTCCTTTTCCTCTGGTTTCTTAGCTGGAGCAGATGCCGGTTTCCTTGCGGGTGCCTTTTTAGCTGGAGCCTTATCCTGCGTTGTAGTTTGTTTCTTTGGTTGTTCGGAAGCTTTGGTTGTATCTTCCATTGTAGGTTTTTCTTCCATAGTAGGTTTTTCTTCCTTTTGCATCGTGTCGGGTTCAACGGAATTCTCCATTGACTCTGTAATTGGATTGTCATTAGCGTCCAATGGCACAACCTCTTGTGATACCACCACGCGCTCTCCTGTCTTCTTATTAGTTCTCACCACTCTTTTAATCTTGAACTTGCGCTTCTCCTCGCCACTGCCCTTGACCTGGTTTTCCACCTCGCTGGTGAGCACATCTGCACCGACGTCCGACTTTGTAATGTAGTTGTTTGTGCTGCCCATGTCGTTGCCCTCACTCTTGTATGCGTCGCTGGTCTTCCACTCGCCATCTACCACAAACTTGAAGAACACTTTTCCGTGCTCCGGGAAGTCTACGTCCACATCGCCGTGGAACTCATTGGCGGTCTCATTGTACTCCAACTTGTGCTGGTCGCCTTTCCACGCGTCAAAGTCACCAGTGACAGTGACTTCGCGAGGAGTCGCCTCGCCGTCCTTGACACGCCAGATAAACACAGTCTTTACCATTTCTATTGCTTTCCTATTAGCCTTCTTGTACTGGGTTCTTGCTCAATTGGCACAGAAACAAATTGAATGTAAATCACGTACACAGCACCCCCCCGCCTTCTCAGGAGTATAAAGTATTCCTCTCTCGAGTCGAAGATCCTTATATATATTCTCACCCACCCCCGTCCCCCCATATGGTACACTTTGCCTTGCTCTACCACCCCCTTTGCATTGTAGCGGACATACGCTGCTCTGCTAATCGCTGCACCGAGCATCAAAGGGACCTCGCGGGGGGGGATGGCAACACAGCACGCACACACAACGCGCACATACAAGCTCTCCCTGCCCTCTCCTTCCAAACCGGGCTATCACTTCACTTTTCCTTTGCCCCTTCTCGGTTATACAGGGAAACATGAGAGATGGGAACACACACACACACCCATGCGCATCGATCTTACTGCCTCCCTCTCCTTCTCCCCCCCCCCCCACTGAATGAATCCTTGCTACGCATATTCTCTCTCCGCAAAAAACAGCACTCCAGGGTCTTCGCGTCTCCTTCCTCCTTACTGGGGTGATGCTCTTGCCCCGTGTCTCTCCACAGTCCTCTCTGGTCCACCCCTCCCCCTTTTCCCAGAAATGACAGCACAACAGGCTTGAAAGTGGACGCACAAACGCGTACCTCCCCGTCCAATTTGACACTGCGCGTGAATCTCTTTGGGAAATTAAGTGAAAAATAAAATAATGAAACACCACTCCGCTCGTGCATGGCAACATGAAAATATAAGAGAACCGACAATGAAACAATTCTATATCCCTATTGACGGTATTTAAATGTGCAATAAGTAGTTTAATACGTTTTACACCCGCTGCTATTTCGTTTTATATTATAATTATTCAATTTTCACGGTGTGTGGGTGTACATGGCCGTTTGGAGCAGTTTTGCCGCCAGTACCACGTTTCCGTGTTAATATATCCGGGTAACTGTAGTGTATCTTGGTTACCCGGAAAATATCTTGCAAATACCATTTTGCGTTTCCAAAAAAAATAGTATAAAAGGGCCACGCGAAAAACCCAGCTTTTCCCCTTCCCTCAAAACTTGGGCGGCTATCTTCCTTTTTTTTGTTCCGACCCTCGGCGGCTACTGTTGTTTTTTTTATTATTTTATTTTATCCTATGTTCTGTTTTGTGTAACAGATCTTCTTTACAAAAGTTCTGCAGATAGTTTCATAGAGGTTCTGCATTTCTATTTTATGGCGCCTATAAACACCGTAAAGATATAGGAAAATATAACGTTCTTACATACAACGTATCGGTAAGTTACAGTTTTCAACAAAATTTTTTTTTCTTCTTCCTGTTATTTATCTGTTTGATTCTTTTTTTTTTTGTTTTCGTTATTGGTTTATTTTTTTTGTTTTTGGTTCTACTTTGTGAGACCTGTTTCTCATGGCAGCAGATCGCTCGGAATATGCGCGGTATAAGCAGTGCTACGAGTGCAGCGACAGCGAGTTCGGGGACCTCTGGGTTTCGGAGACCCGCGGAGTGGTGGAATGGGTCGTGGACAGCGCGTGTGTGCGCAGATTCGTGTTCGCAGACGGCAGCGTGGTACGTGCCGGGTTCACCACATTCGAGGATATGCGACGGGAGGATGGTGCCGCAGCGCTGGTGATTGTACTGCGAGGCATGGCACACGTCTACATGCTACGCTGTGGTGGTGGCAGCAGCGGTAGAGTTACAGCTGGGAGTACGGCAGATTTCAACATGGCCGCAACGGGCGAGTCAATCACGGTGTGTCTTCCGTTTGCAGTGAAAGATGCATTCATGTATCGCAACGGTGTGATCCTGGAACGAGATAGATGGAATCCCACCTCAACAAACAAAGAATTAGAAAGAAGAAGTGTTGCCGAGGCATTTGCCTCTACATCAGATCCAAATCTAGTAGCAGACAGCCAGCAATATATCACAATGTCAGACCCAATGGCTCCCTTTGGTACATTAGTTTTCACTAACCAGGATGATATTGATAACCAGCCAGCCATCATGGGTAGTAAAAGGAAAATGAATCACCAGGTGGCGGAGCACCTTCCATCCCCTGGTAATGGCGGTTTATATGTGAAGAAAAGGAGAATGGAACCCCAATCATCCCAGCTCAAGTTGGACAACAACTCTATCTCTCAGAATTTGGACAAATCCAGAAATAGTGACCTAAAGATGATGTTATTTCCGAAGGATGAAAATTATAACATAACGGTCTTGTTTGATCACCAGAATTTCAATCTACAATTTTTCTTTACACGGATAATGGACAATTTGTCGAAACCACCACTTCCAGATAGAAATATCAGCAAGCTGTCTACAGGTGCTGGTCACTCTGCAAAGCAAAATGAAGCTATACAATCTTCAAACTCTCATAAAAGATTTGATGATTATTATGATGTTAGCAAAACTTTTAGCCATAACAATATCAAATCTGGTTCTGGATCTGGATCTGGCACTGGTACATTAATACCATTGTCTACTTCTAACAGTGCAGCACAAGGTAGAATACCACCTAATCCAATCGGAGAGAGCAGACTCCCATCGATGAATAATTCTGGTAATTATCTTCGAAAGATATCTCTTTCAAGCAGGCGGATACCCTCGATTATCACACCAACAACTGAGATGACGTTGGGAACATCCCCAGTCCATAATCTCTTTGATCGAGATCATGTTGCGAATACTGCATCTTTAGGACCGACTGGTTCAAAACGTTCAGCATCTGCGACATTAGACAGAATGGGCATTACACATAACGATTTAATTCAGACAAATTTGAACTCAGGATTCAGGATGCCTTCTGCCAGTTTGGGAAACATACCATCTGAGTCGGTCGATAATACGGAATTGTATTCAAAAGATGCAATTCTGACAAAAATATCAGTGATAAACTTACCACACTCACTACGCCCCAAAAATAGCGAAAGTGTCAACATTGAGTGTTTCCCGATTCGGTATCAAAACAGTGAGGGTGTCCTCATTATAGATGCCTCTAAAAATTACTGTAAACTCTGGGAAATCGACTTGATTCCAGATGTGATAAATTCCAGCAGTTTTCAACTTTATGGAAATTCTCCACAAAATATGATTCAATTAAAAACGCTCTCAGAAATTGACTGGAACAATACTTTAGACATTGTTCCAATGAAAGATTTTCAAACTTTTTTCAAGGGATGCATGGCTTTGCTTTCTAATGATTCCATAACAGTTGTCAACCCTTTTCTTAACTTATTCTCTCCTGTGCTCAATCTTAACATGACATCATTACCTACTCAAACTGACCCAACTATCATTGCTAGGACATTTTCAAAGAATTATTATTCGATGATATCACAAAATTCACTCTACACTCACAGCAGCCTAATAGAACATATATTTGCTGCCTTGAATTTTATTTGCACACCAGATTTTTTTCAGGCCTTTATTTTCCAGTGGTACTTTGTATTTAGTTCTCTAGCGATCACCTCATTAGATCATGTGAGATATGAGATGTCTGCACTTGCACTAACATTGGTTTCGCTAATCAAGTCAACCAATTATCCAACCTTTGTTATTGAAAACACAGATATTAAAATTCGAAAGCACTTGGAACAACAAGACATTGAAAATGTACTTCCAAAAGTCGTAATGGGATTGCATTTGATAAGGGAGGAATTCATATTGGACGTTTATCGGAAAAAAGATGTTGATTGTCTCGGTTATCTTATTAATTTTTTAACTACTGCACTAAAGTGGCCTCCTGCATGGTCTGAGTACTATTCCGATTATCCAATCACTAATGAGCACAGATCATACATCGCTGATTTTGAATCATTGACTATTGAGAACTACGTTAGGCCATTGGATGAACCAACTTCGATTTTGAACTCACTTTTAAGCTTAGGCAGTGAAAACTCGAATTCAATAGTTCCGTTCATTGAATTTTCCAGACTGGTTGAATTAGACTCTGATGTTGACTTGGTTATAACACCAAGAACCTTCAAAATAACGAGATTATACGAGATTTTAAATACAGGAGAACTAAATCACACAAATCTATTACAATTGTTAACAGAATTAAAAATTGATAAAAAAGAGTTAGAATCATATCCACCTGGGATATTGTTACCCATAAAGCGGGCTTTATGTGAAATTGAAAATAATTTTTCCACAATTGATCCTAGCATTAATGTCGATATTATCTCAAGAGCAGATATCAGCAAATATATTGAAATACTAAATGATGTGAATAGAAGCAAAAGTCGCACAATTAATTCAGATACAATTAGAAGAAAAGTACGGGAAAATTCAGGAGCTGGTGGAAATAAACTAGAATCGAAAACTATTCTTGCTATTCTTTCCGAAGTTATTATTAATGCAAGCTTTTCATCAAATGCAAGGTCTTCAATTTTGGGGAGTACTGAGCAAACTGAAGATATGGATGAAGGAAACTCTCTTAAAAAGAATTCAGAGCTTATATTTTCACAGGATAAGAGGTTTAATGAAGCACTTTCTCTGTTGTCATTCACAAAAGTTCAAAATGTACCTTTTATTACAAAAGAGACAGAATACACCAGGATTTTGCGTCAAAAAAAAAGGTTTGCCGAAATATTTGCCCTCAGGTCTTGCACGCAAGGAATTGGTTGGGGTGCAGTTGTGTATGCAACCGAGAAACCCTTATCAACTCAAAGATGGTTTATCAGTCCAATAAATTTCTGTATCTCATTTCCTGACAAGACTAAAATCAAAGTTGAAAAAGAACAAATCAATAAAGAGCTTCTTGAATGGGGTGAATTTCACTCAGGTGTGAGTTCTGGTCTTAAAATATCCAGGAAAACGAAGGGTATTAATGGAAGCTGGATTGTTTTCAATAAACCCAAAGAAGTCAATGCTTCTCACGCAGGGTTTTTGTTGGGGCTAGGTCTGAACGGACATCTAAAGCACTTGGAAGAATGGCATATTTATAACTACCTGAGTATGAAAAACACATACATTGGAATAGGTTTGTTATTAGGAATGTCATCAAGTATGAGAGGAACCATGGACTTAACACTAACCAAAATTTTAAGCATTCATATTGCAGCCCTACTTCCTCGAGGTGCTAATGATTTGAATATCGATATCAAGGTACAAACTGCGGGATTAGTGAGCTTGGGACAACTCTTCCTACAATCACGTCATAAAAAAATGACGAACTTATTGGCAGAACAATTAAGCTCTCTGGTATCTATAAATGAAGAACTTGTGGCTGATGAGGGTTATAGAATGGCAGCTGGGGTAGCGATCGGGTTAATAAATCTTGGTGCCGGCTCCACAATTATTGATACTTCAGGACAGAATGTTTCAAACATTGAGATCGATGATTACGACTCAGATTCTTACTTTCCAACATTACCAGAGGATAACGAAAATAACTCCTATGAGTCCTTATCAACCAAACTCCTAGAGTTCATCTGTGAATGCCATGATTCTGAAATAAATTGGCTGCCTCAGAATTCACAAGTTGGTGCTTGCATTGCGATTACCTTTATGTTTTTGAAAAGTGGAAATAAGAAAATTGCAAACCACTTGCGTGCAGATGTTAATGACTTTAATGAAGTATCTAGTTGCCGGCCAGAGTTGATCATGTACAAAGAATTTGCCTATAGGATGATTATGTGGGATAGTATAGAAGACACAACTGACTACATAATGAGTGGCTTAAGTTGTGAAAAACTAGAGGAGATGACTTCAGATAATTTACCAATATACTATGCAATTGCAGGTCGAGTACTATCTCTTGGTATTAAGTACGCATCATCAGGTAAGATAAATTTGAAAGAAATATTGTTGGCTCTTATAGACAAATTGGTGTTCTTATATCAATATCCAGGTAACAACACAGTTGATTTCAAATTGGTCATCATTTCTTTAAATGTACTTATTAATACTTTACTGGTCTCTGTGAGCATGATTATGTGTGCAAGAGGTGATTTAGATGTATTTAGAAGGTTAAGATACTTCCATGAGATTGTGACTGGAAAGGACTCCTGTCAATATGAGTACGCGACCAATTCAAATGACGACAATGCGGCGGACAGGTTAGAAGGGGGCGAAAATGTGAACTCGACAATTGGAGGACTTGGAATAATAAATCCTGAAATTGATGAGGATAACGAAAATGAGGAGATTGGATTACCAAATGATAATCAGAATGATGCTGAAAACCACTACTCTAAATATATGTCTACTAGCTTATCGATGGGTTTCTTGTTTCTTGGTTCAGGCCAATATGCGCTGAAGAATAATGATTTAGAGTCTTTAGCATATCTTATTTTATCTGTGCTTCCTAATTTTCTACCCCCCTACTCTCTCCAGGAATTAAAACATTTTTGGAGTTTGGCAGTAGAACCGAGATGCTTGATGGTTAAGGATGCACTTACTAATGAACTTGTTGAAGATTTGGAAATTGAGCTTTCTGCTCAAGATCCTTATTCTGCAAATGTTGAAACTGAAATACTCAAAACACCATGCTTGTTACCAGATATAAGCAGAATTAAATCCATATCAGTAGTGTCAACTGAATACTATCCTCTAGAAATAATTTTTACGGAAGAATTTCCTGCCTCAAAATATTTTTCTGGTGGTACGATTCTTTATGTCCATCCAAGAGAATATTTGATTCATTCAAATAAGGGTGCTAATTGGAATGGACTCAATAATTCTTCAGACATTGATTTCACTCTGAAGAAAAAGATGGCATCCAAAGACGAAAATCATACTCAGAAAAGCTTCTCTAGCAATTTGCTGAAAAAATTAAATGTGGATTTGAATGAACTAAATGAAACAAAAAATCAATTTGAAGATATTACACATGGTTGGGAAACAATGAATACTAATCTTGAATTGATATATAAAAGCAAGTTTGAACCACCAAGTATCGATGATGAATTATCAATCTGGTGGAGCATGCATGATGGGCATCATTAGAGTTTCAGATAAGTGCAAGATAAATATTTTGATAATTCAAGATCTTAAATTGTAAAGTAAAGAATACAAGTATTACCTTAATAAATTTATAGACAATATAGCAATCGCATATCAAATGACAATTACATAAAAGAGCAACGGCATTGAAAACAAGGTTGAAAGGAATATACAGAATAGTAAGAAAAATCGTTGTTATACTTATTTGAAAATGAAGCGGTTTTGAACCAGCAATGTGGTCTTTTGATAAGAACTTTTGTCTCAATTTTTATCGTTAGTAGCAACGGAACCCAATTTTTGACCCATTTTAACCTTATCACCAGTTTTAATGTCAAATTGAAATTCTTTTGGTGCCTCGAAACACAAAACTACTGTGCTTCCAAGCATAAAGCCACCCATTTCTTCACCCTTAGTTAGTGGTAGACCACCTAATACTCTACTTGCTTTTTCATAAACTGCTTCATAACAAGTGTGTGGTTCAAATTTTTTCCTCTTAGCGTTGGTGGTTAGTTCCTCATCAAAATTGAGCTTGATAGAGCCAACATTAGTAGCACCCACTGGCGTCATGCTAAAGAAACCGTGCCTCCAATAACCCAAAAGTGCAACACGTTCGTTCAAAACGAAAAGGTTAGGAAAATTATGTTGGAACCAAGGTGCTACTGAAAACAGATCTCCTGGAAAATGTCTACGCATACGGCACACCCAATTAATTGGCGAATGATAGTGGTGATAATCGCCTGGAGCCAGGTAAATAACAGCAAAATAAAGTTCAGTGTCTACCGGCTCATTGGCATTTACTCTATACGAAGGAAAATTGACTGAAACATCTCCTAGTAACTTCATAGTCTTAGAAAGATTAGAGTTGTATTCATCCACTGTCTTATCTCCTTCGTTTTGAAATTTAATTATATCATCAGAATCAGAGTCAGAGCTAGATTCTGGTGAATGATAGCGAACACTAAATTTATTGGTCCGAGCAAATTCTTGGTGTGAGTCTTCTTGAGCGGAAAGGTCGAGACTAGACTCGCTCTTGCTGAGAAGAGGATTTGCATGCGTACCTAGAAATTCTTTGATCGAGTACGTAAGGCCCTTCACTTGTTCCACTTCTCCAGTTTCGGAATTTATGATCCCCAATTGGAGCACTTTACCATCACTGGGGCACACAATGACATCGTCACCGGGAGCAACAGGTCTAGTTTCAGGCTTGATTGTCCTGTAGAAAAACTCAGAGAGGTTTGCATAGTCTTCTAAAACAGGATTCTCCATCTCGTCCATTTCGACCCCGAACAGGTAGGAGTAGAACTTGAACCCAACAGGTCTCAACCATAACGGCAGAGTTAGCGAGTTTACTTGACCCCAAAGGCGCGACATAGCGTTCAAGGGGAGTGTAGAGTAGCAGAAGAACAACCAATTATTGTCCAGTATCTTGATCTTCCTGTGTCTCTTCTTCTTTTCCCCGTCGCGGTCATCCTCGTCTTCGGCCGTCCTGGACGTCAATAGCAGCGTCCCAATCACTAGAGTAACTCCGGTCAGCACAGCCCACTTCATATTCACAGGCACCAGGTACTTCTGCTTTTCCCGCGCAGTAGCATAGCTTCTGGCCTTCAGCACTATGTCCTCAGACTTGCGCTGCGTGCCCAGCCTGCTCGATATTCCCCTCCTCAACACCGCAGTCCGGTTCCTCAGCATGCCATTCGATAGCGGGAACTTGCCGGTCAGCAGAGTTCGGCCCTTGACCAAGACATTCTTAACAGGAATCATAACAACCGTCATACCGGGGCAAATTTCTGGCTCAAGTCTTTTTGCAGAAATAAGCCACGAGCAGTTCTTCTTATACCTTGGGTTCGCGGATCTCCAGTTCGCTCGAGCCTCCTGACTAGTCCTCACTCACCCACGGACACCAGCCTACTTCTACACGTAATCCCCCGTCTCAAAGCGCAAAACAAGCTGTTTGTGGTTAATAGCTGTCTTCGCAATAGGTGCTCCAGCAGCAAGGCATTGGACTCGGGGCTCGCGACCACTCAAAGACCCGCGCTTTGTGCGGCAGTTTCTAAGAGAATTGACAGAATCCTGGCAGTTCTCTTGAAGGATTTCCTGTAAACACAGAGGACCTGCGATGCCCTGTGCACGGCACCAGGCAGCTGAACTGTGAAGGTGGTGATGAGCGGTGGCCAGTTGCGGCCAAGACGACTGTGAGTTGGCGTGCTAGGCTTGATTGTATGTCTTTTGACAAGGAGATTCTTTTTATGTAGTATTTACTGTGCGCTGAGGCCTTATGTCTCGCGGAATATGTAGGGCCCCGGCCGTTCGACGCAGTCGAACTGGAAGCTGGCCAGTTCTTGGTCGTTGTAGAAGAGCTCTCCTGCGATGGTGTCGCCTGGGGCGAGCGGGCCGACTCCCGAGGGGGTCCCCGTGAGCACGATGTCGCCTGGCTCGAGGGTGATCATGGTGGAGATGTGCTGTATGATCTTGTGGATCGGGTAAAGCATCAGGCTCGAGGAGCCGTCCTGTCTGGGCTGTCCGTTGACACTGCAGGTCATGCGGAAGCAGTCCTGGAGGTTTGCGCTGGAGGCCGAGAGCTGCTCCTTCGGGATGAAGTGCGACATGGGCAGGAAGGTGTCGAACCCCTTGCCGATGGACCAAGGCAGGCCTTTCTTCTTGGCCTCGTCCTGGACGTTGCGGGCGGTGAGGTCCAGCGCCAGGGCCACGCCCCGGATTGAGTCGTAGACCTCCGCAGCCGTCAGCCCATTGTCTGGCGAGCAATTGGATACGTACTTGTCCATGACCACGGCCAGTTCGATCTCGTGGTGGACCACCACGCCGCGGGGGATCTGGACACGGCCCGGGTTCGATCCGTCCTCCATCAGACCCGCGTAGCTCGCACCAGGTGGCAGCACCTTCTCCGGGTGCTCGCTGTTGATCGGGGTTATCACGCTCGACTGCGGCTTCAGGAAGAAGAAGGGCTGCTTGGGCGTAGCATTGTTCAGCTCCTTGATGTGTGCGGCGTAGTTCCGGCCAATGCAGATGATCTTCCGTGCGTCCTTCAAGTATTTGTAGCTCATCTTTTGAGAACCGCACTGAAGTGTTACCAGCGGTCTTGTTTGTTTCTGATGTGACACCTGGGATCCCCTAGGTCTTAGACAAAGACTCTTAACTCAAAGATTGTGAGTCGTCCTTCCCAATTAAACGTTGTAGGTGACCAAAACATCAATATAATCCAGCCAATGACAGGGAATAGACCAGCGTATCTGAATAATATACTGAAAAAAAATAAAAAGAGCGTTCTATATATAGCATTACAAATTTTCTGAGTATTATAGTATAATATTTACGTGTAGAGCAGAGCTGTCTTGCCGGTGTTGGAGCAAATAGAAATGTCTCTCCGCTAATCGGAGTTCTGCCCTGTCTTGGACTCTAGCCTTGGGTTCGAGCCGTTGCGCTTCACAAACCCAGATGAGGCAATCATCTGTTTAGCGGTCTCCAGGATCTGCAGTGTTGCCTTGATATCGTTATTTAGAAGGGCCTGCTCGGCCATCAGGAGCATCGAACCTTGTACTTTGTCCTCGGAGCCCTCGGGGGTTATGCCGGCCAAGGATCCCACGATCCTGGACATCTCACTGTATTCCTCTTGATAGAAGTTCAGGTCTGCCTCAATTTTCTTTATGTACTCCTTCTTCTTCCTTCTAAATCGCGAGGCAGCCACACGGTTTCTCTCTAAAAATTCCTGGCGTCTTCTCTCCTGCTCCGCCAGGGATATATTCTGGTCATCACCATCTGCCGAGTAAGGTGCCACACCCGTAGAAGTCGCCTCCACCGGATTGACCTGCCCCGAAGTGGACAGCGAGTTGTCTCTAGGTTCGATCTTATTCACTGAGTCGCCTTTATTTGTCTTCGTCTTCTTTTGAGCATCCGTCTCCTTACTCACTGAACCTTTCTTCCTACCTCTCTTCTTCGGAGCAATCTGCTCCCTATTCCCAGAATCTGAGCCAGCTTCACTGTTGCCTTTATCATTCTTCTTGATATCCGCAACCGGGAAGTAACTGTTCGTAGCAACAGAATTCGACTTGCTATTCACTGGACCACCCGACGTTTGTCCAGCTCCCGAAAGCAGCGAGCTCAGTCCTGGAGTGAGCTGGCCTGCAGGCAAGCCACCCAAAGCAGTGAGTGCTTTATTGGATATATCGATTTGGCTGTTCAACTTCGATGTCTCTTGCAGTTTATCACCTGCAATGCCAGCAGGGAGGATGTTGGCATTACTGTTCGCTCGTGAAAGACCAATACCATTGCCCCCAAGGGCAGGCAAGCTGGCCAGGATACTTGGAGTAAAGTTTGCCCTCAGGTTGGACTCGTTGGGCGTGAGTCCCGATTTGAAGAGGTTCATTAAAAAGCCTGGCAGCTGCGAATCGGTCTCGTTCCCAGCCTGTACAGCACCACCCAAAGGTGTCTGCGCCCCAGGTGTCTGTCCCGTCCCCCGCTGGTTCTGCAAGTACGAGGGCGACATCAGCAAGGGTGGCAGCTTCTTAGAGCCACCAGGTGTCAGGATCGGCGGCGACTGGATCGAGGCGCGCTGGTTGCCAAACAGCAGAGGCGATGGCCTCCGCTGGTCCGCCATCTGCATTTCACTCTGTCCTGGAACGTCGATACTGTTCCGGTTATTGGCAGCCTCACCTCCTCCTTGCGCATCGCCCATATAGTTCAGCGACGCTGACCTCCGCACCTCCTCGTCGCGGCCCTCGGCACCCGCTCCACCACTCACACTAGCACTCGCACTGGCACTGCGGGCCTCACCATTAGCCGCCTCGGGCTCCTTCTTCGTCGATGCAAAGCTCTGCTCAAACGGATTCGGCTCCAAATCAAACGACGACACCGTCCCTATTGACCCCGACGGCCTGCTCGTAGCATTCGGCATCATTTCCCAAACTTCCTACAGTATCCCCCAATTAGAAAATCACCACAGTTCCCACCAGATTCCCCAATTCTCTGCGTCAGACTCGATCTCCTCTGCTTTCCAGACTGGATACGTCAGACTCTCTCCTTGCTTGGTCCTTTTGCAACAGAGAAGTACGCCCGAACTTATTCAACACGCCTCCACAAACCCCGCAATTTCTCGAAGTGCCTGCTGCCTACTAACCAGTTTTCAGAGCCTCCAGCTATCCTCAAGATTACTTCCAGCGTTCCCTGAAGTCCCAACCTTTTGTACCTTCCCGATGGCCCAACGCCAAATGGCTGGACGTCCAGGAATACGTCATTTCCTTCGGATCACGAGGAAGCCACCCCCGCACGACGATAATCACCTAAAAGCATGAGCAGTTATACCTGTTACACACTGTCATATATTAGAAAGCATATGTATCTATACAAATCAGAAATTGGGGCTGCCGGTCTGGTGTTGCCACACCCCTTTTCCCCTTCTCTGTTCTTGGAAAGTCTCTTCCAGCTCGACTGGACTGGACCCTCCCCGCACCTAATTCAGAGCTGCCCTGGAATAATCAAAATAACAAACACTGGATATTGAATAAAATAGTAGTAATGGTTGATGTGTGTGCGTGTGGGAGGTGCTACTTCGTACCGACCCAGAACTCACCGTTGTCACCGCGGTTGATGTCCCTCCTGAGCTGTCGGCTGAGGAGGAGGCCGCACTCGTAGCGCTCTTTCTTCTTCTTGTCGAGGTACTCCTGGAGCTTCTCGATTGCCTTGGCGAGCTTGCGGGAGTCCTCAATGCTCAGCGTGCCTTGCGAGTTCATCTTCTGGAGGTACTCGATCTCGCGCTGGACCTTGGTGCACTTGCGGGTGAGGTTCTCGTGCTTGCGCTCGTAGCGCTGTATCGTGTCGGCGTCGGGTCCCACTGCTGGCGCGCTGTGGGAAACGTGTCGTGTGGCGGTGAACCCGCTGCTCTTGCGGCTGTTCGGGTTGGGGCTGCTGACCGAGATGACCCTGAACGGGTTCGTGGTCCGGCGGGTCTTGCGAGTGTCATCTGCTGCGTCAGCTACACCGGGCACAGCGGCCTGGTTCTTCTTGGGGATGAAAATAGCCTCGTCGAGGTCCTCGTTGTCCGTCACTGGGGTGATGTTGCCGATCCGGTCACTCCGGATGTCGTCGGAGGTCAGCACGGATGCATTGGCGCCGCGGTCCGGACGCTCGAACTCACCAGAGGTGTCAACCAGGGAGTCCTCGTCCTCGTCAGCGCCGTCGACGTCCTCCCACTCCTCGGCAACACTAACAGGCTTCTCCTGGGCCAGGTGGGCCACCGGCTCGTGAACCTTGACGGCGGGCTCCTCTGCTTGCTCGTGTTGCAATTGGGGAACATTGTGGTGCAATTGGGCCACTGGTTTCTCGTGTGAATGAGCCTCTTGAGAAACTTCAGGTGCGGCCTGTGGTGTTCCATGGCTGATCTCTTTGGGTTCCTCTGCCTGACGACCTTGTTCGCGCTGGAGGTCATCGTGGTGTACCACAGAGGCATCGTGTTCTACCACCGAGACGTCGTGTTCCACCACCGAGACGTCGTGTTCCACCACCGAGACGTCGTGTTCTACCACCGAGGCAACTTTCTGTTCGTGTTGCTCGCCCTGGGCGTGTTGCTGATCTTCGTGATCCTCGGTATGCTGCTCCATATGGATTTCCTTGTGCTCTTCGTGAACGTGATCTTGGTGCTCTTGAGCAATGTGATCCTGCTCAGGAGTCTCTTGTTCGGTGCTTCCCTGTCCAGCAACGCCCTGCCCGGCATTGGCGTCCAGCTCTTTTATATCGGAGTGCCCAGCGTCTGGCAGCGCAGATCCTCCGACCTCCGCATTCATCTCCTGAGGGTCCCTGGATTCGGACACATCTATACCGGCGTCCGCATCAACAGCATCCGTTCCGTGCACATCTGAAACATCGTCCGCGGCAGGCTCAGCATGCGACTCCGCATGCTGCGCATCGAGGTTCTCGTCGATCATCTGATTCATCTGGCTGATGTCCAGCTCGATCTGCGACATCCGCTTCTTAATCTCCTCACCAATAGCCATTGTAGTCCTTGTATGCTGCGTTGGAGGGGTGTACTGTCTCTGTTCTGTCCTTGTAGGTGCTGTCGTGTTGCATTGTTTATATGTAAACACGTCACACGCTGAGCTGGCTTTCGCGCGTCGCCCCACGCCCTCCGCGAGAAGCGATGAGCCTGCGGCAAGGCCTTTAAAGAAGCAGCATCGGGCACACAGCGGGCCTGGCGAGGGGATGTTCCGGTGGTACAGGAGCCCCCAGAGCACGGTATTCTGTATATCTGCATAGTTGGACGCTAGATGGATCGAGTGCGGGCGCTGCTGGGGAACTCGCGGAGGAGCGGCGGGGCCAGGAGCCCTGATCGCGGTGCTGCGGATGGCGGAGACGGCGGAGACCATGGTGAGTATAGCGGCAGCAGCGATGGCGGCATGCTACCGCCGCTGCTGCCGCCTACACTGGCGACTGAAGAGCTGCTGGAGGCGCACGGTGATGCTGACGATCAGATGACGATGGTTGCGGACGACCTACGGACGCTGGACACACTGCCCTCGGAGAGCTCGACGATTGGGGACTTCCAGCGGCTCGGGTTCGTGAACCGGTGCCCCAGGTTTGACGCTGAGCGTGTGCTGCCGTTTGTGTCGATCCTGCTGGGCCGCGGGTTCTATAGTTTTAGCTCCGAGGAGTCGTATAAGGCGTACCTGCGCAACCGGCGCAACCTTGCACGGGCCGACCCTGCGACGGGGCTAGGGCTGCCGATGTTCCACGCTGTGCCTTCCAATGTGTTCAAGTCCATGTTCGGGTCGAAGAGCGTGCCGGTGATGCGAGTGTTCAAGTTCATCGTTGTGGCGAGCGGCGGGAGTCCCGGTGACGGTGGCGGTGGCGACTGCCAGGGTGGTGGAAGCGAGGCCATGCTAGGATTTGCACCTACTGCCGCTGAGCTGGTGTGCGACATCCCGAACTCGCCGTTTTCTGTCTACAAGTACGAGTTCTGCACTATATACAAGAGTGTGGACACCAAGACCGGCAAGGTGGACCACACGTTTACATTCAACAAGCTCACCGGGGATACGAAAGCACCGCTAGCCATGGAGCACGTGCCCATGGTGAACTACATGCAGCTGCGGAACACGGACACATGTTTTGGCGGTCTGAACCTACGGTGGTACGGGTCTACTGGGTTTGCGAGCCCATTCGGCTCCAACAACATCAAGCTGCTAGTCCTCGACGACTCGATGCCATCTTACATCTCACAGAACTCGATTACCGAGTTTGAACAGGCCTCGCGGCAACATAGGCTGCGGCCTCTCGGATACCTGCCGATATGGGCACGGTACTCAGACGACAAGGTCACCGTGCTGCCGAAGCGAAGAGCGCTCCGAGTGGCTACCCTTGACATCAGGGAGCAGGTTAACGAGGTAGATGCCAGTGATCCCAACACTGCCTATAAACTGCCGTGGGATACACAGGTTTTGACATGCATGGCCATGCTCTTACATGAGTATGAGTCCAGGAAGGATAAGAGACGCAACGCGGCCCTTGGTTCCCAGATTGGAACTCCAGGAATGCTCATATAGCATTGAAATGAGAGTTGAGAATTTATCGTAATTAACATTCATAAATAACAAGTACATATCAAAAAGATACAGCGCATGATAGACATCATAGTAGAGTAATAGTTACAACTAATGATAGGTAACACAACAAAGAAAACAAAGAAAATTATAAATATATAATACGTTTGAACTGAATAGAGAGAGAATGCAAATAAAAGAGAGCTCTGAGAAGCTAAGGTAAGGATGAAATACGTAGCAATTAACGATTTCTTTTCCTGCTATTGTCCCGGTCATTCCTTTTCGGCAGATGATTGTATCCGTAATGCGTGTTATACCATTTAATCATGTTTTTCGGTGGTTTACCGAAGACCATATAGTATTCACAGAAAAGGCAGATAGGTTTTTTCTGATTGAGAAGTCTGGAGAAATTAGGCTCCATATCAGGATGCTTCACTTCGTACTCGTAATCATGGTAGTTGTAGTTCTTGTACTTGGACATTCGTTGCTGACTACTATTGTCATTATTATGGTGATGATGTGGACAACAGCTATCATTCTCCCTATCATGCGTCTCGGATTCTTCATCATAATGCTCACGCTCGCCATTCTCATCATCTTCGGTTACAAAGTTGACCTCGAACTTTTCACCGTGATGTCCTGCATTGTGCAGGTCTTGATCCTCCCCTTCAGATATCGTCAATTCCTTGCCTTCCATCATACTTCGTAATTTCTCCTGCGCATCGGGACCAAACCCATTCGGAAGCACTGATTCTATCATCTGTGTTATCTTCTCCCCAATGGAATCCGGCCCGTCTGCAGTTTCTTGCGTCTCGTAATCAAATATGATTTCCGCCTCCTCACCGTCGAGATTCAACTGCGACTCATGGTTGTTCAGTATGTCCTTGAGCTGGTCATTCAGCATCGCCTCACTAGGAGCACTTTCCGATATGTGGTAGTTGCTCTCATTGCCCAGCTCAACAGCCTCCTCATCTGAGTCCCTGACCTCCTGCACTTTCCCTTCTGCCCCATCGTCGCGGACATCGCCTTTCTTGATCACAAACTGCATCGGATGGTTCTGGGGATCCTGCAGCTGATTGGAAAGTATCTTGGTCAGTGCCTTCACTCCTTCCTCCATCATCAGGTTCAGCGAGATAGGTCCACTCTCCGATATAAGCTCTATAGAGGTGTTCGTTTTGTCATTTGCACTCATACTACTGGTTCCATCGGCCAATACGCCCGCTTATTCTTCTTCCTCCCCACACTATAGATATCTAGACAGTCCAATACAGCTTCTAACCTACCGTAAGAGCCACAAATCTCGTCTTCTTGCCCACTGCAGCTGACTCAGACCACACTCTTATTGCTAAACTACAAACCGGAGATTGGCACCTTATACCTCTTAGGCGGGAAAATTTTACTTCGTACATTATGATACTTTTATTATAGTGTATATACACATATATATTGCGCTCGTTTACGTGTTTCTGTGCAAGCAACGATTGCAATACAAAGCAAAGCACTTGTGTTTCATTAGAGAAAGAGAGAAAAACAAACAAGCCATTGATCTACCTCTCTTTTCTGTGTCTACCTGGCCTCCATCAATTTCTCTTCAAAGTTCTCTGTTTCTCGGCGTTCTCGATCACTTTCTCGTCGACAAACAGACCCTTGCGCTTTCTGATGGCGTTCATGTGTGCTCTTGCGATGTTCTCCTTGTCTGCGGTATCTCCGAGCTCTTCCAGCTCTTCCTCCGTGGTTGGGACCCAGAAGGGGTCCAGGTCTATGCATTCATACCCGTTGAAGACCAACTGGGGTTGTGCTGCACCAGATGTTTTCTTTCTGATGTCCTCGCTCAGACCAAATGCCTCGATGACTGGGATGTGCGCCTCGATTTGGAATAAAGACGTACCTTCCTTCATCTCCTCAGAGACGATCTTACCGTGCCTCTGTTGCACCACTGCATACACTTTACCCAAAACGTCTACAGAGGTTTGGATATCGCAGGAATACATCGCCCACATGATTCTTGGAGACCAGTCCAAAAATGACTTGTGCACGCAGTCCCTCACGGTGGTGATCAACCTCCCTGACATATTTGGCTCTTCAAGTTGGTAGTGTGGGTCCTCAATCTGCGAAATCTCTTCAGCTGTCATCTGGTGCATATCTTCCAGTATGATGCACATACCCTGCACTTGTTCGCTGGCAAGTGGTCCTTCATTGACAGACAACAAAAAGCCATTAACAATGGAGTCAGCATATTCAAGTGTCGGTTCCTTACCATTTACTAAACTGCCCAACGCTGCACTGGAGGAGACCAATATATTGGCTCCGATCCTCTTAGGTCCAAATGACGCAATGTTTTCAAAAAGTCCTTCCAAGCTATCGTCAGCAGCAAATAGTGACTTCAGTTTTCCGAAAAATGTCTCTCTGTCCAGCACTTGTTCATCCAAATTATCTAATTTGTCCGATGAGGAAACGATGTTAGCAATAGACTTTTCGTGGTGTGTCAAAAATGAAACAATCTCATCTGAAAGTGGCGTTGTTCTGAACACCAACTTGAACTTGCCTAGAACCATGTCAACCCTTGCTCTTCCCATTTCTGGTCTCTTTGGAGGGTTCATGTCCGATGTGTTCAAAAATGTCTCACGATATGGAATAGCCGGTTCCGAATGGGTAATCTCAACACCTGCAAACCTTTCCTTCAAATCTTTCAAACATCTTTCCAAATGTAGCTCACCGGCTGTACACAAGATGTGTTCACCTGAGTCTGTGACCTCAATATCTACACAAGGATCTGCTAAATCGAGTAGCTTTAACCCTCTTACGAGCTGGTTGATCTCCATAGGATTAGCAGGCTCAACCGCAACACGAACAATAGGTGTCGTATGCAAGTTAACACCAGCCAAATTAACACCTTGGACATTCATATCAACAATAGTACCATTTTTGATAATCTTGCCTGCCAAACCGCCAATACCAACAATGTTACCTGAAGGACACGATTCAAGACTTACAAGTTCTTTACCCATGAACAAATACAGCTTTGTGATTGTCGTGGTCTCGATATGTTCATTTGGTTTCTTTGGATCGTATTTTGGCCCCAACACGCATATTTCCTGACCAACACGTAGTGTACCGCTATAGATTCTTGCAAAACCTATCAGGACTTCATCCTTTTCGTCAAAAATGTCGTCGTCTTTAAGTTCTTCCAGAGAGGCTGGTTCAAAATGAGTTTCAACAACCTTTTCGCCAGTGGAAAATGGATCTTCTTCTTCATATTCAAACATCGCACTTAGGGGGTCGTTTGGATCAATATCTGTTGGAACGAAGTCAGGAATAGCGCCACTATCCGAGTCTTCATCCCCAGCATCCTCCGGATCAGCCTCATATTCGAAGCCAAGATCGAGAGCAGGTGCCGGCTGATTGACAATGGTGAACGTATCTGCCTTTGTTTTGTCCGTATCAACTTCTGGTGTTACAACAGTGTCTTTGGCTCTTGAATACAAGTCGAGGTCATCGTCATCCTTAGTCTCCTTTGTTTTCTCCCTTTCCATCATCTCTGCTCTTCTGGCAGCATTCAATGCATCCTCACGAGCTTTCCTACTTCTCTCCATGATCTGTTCGGCTGTCAACTCCACCGAGTTCTCAATAGGTAATTCATCTCTAGGGATGGATAACATTTTTGACACGTATGCACATACTGGTCCGTTTCTGTCACATTTCTCCATATTCGTAACCAAGTCCTTGTCCACAGACTTCTCATCGTATTCGGCTCCCATAATTACATCTAGTCTTTCGCCTTGGGACTCTAGTGGGGATGGCAACTTTTCAATGACTGTTAGCAGCACTGCGGTACTGACAGGTAACCATTGTCCCATCACCTGCCGCAAGAGCACTTTGTCGTCCTTTGTCCGCAAATCACGAGCAGTTAAAGTGATGTCCAAGACCTTGGTGATCTTCTCTACCATTTCGGTGTTCCTCTCCATGATGACGTTTTCGTATATTTTCCAGATGTTGTCCAGGATCAAAGAGACAAACAGAGGTTTCAAGTTTCTACCCTTCAGACCTTTGTTACCTATGATCTTCTTGGTCTTCGGGTCCATGTAGAAGTCACCCCAGAGCACCTTCTGCAGGTTTTCCCGCTTGGCGCCCATCTTCTTCTCGTAGAACTTCGCCAGCTGCCCGATGTTGAACCCCCAGCCGTCCACCGCGGACGCAAATATGACCCTGTTGTCCGTTGGCGTGAAGTAGATCCCCGAGTCGTCCTTCTCGATGAACTCAGCGTCGGCGTTAGTCTCCAGACGCTCCCTCCACGAGAGGTCATCCAGCTGCCGCTCGCCAGCGAAGAACGACCCGATCACGGAGTTCACCTGCTCGATAATCTTCGTCATGTGCACGTACGCCTCATGCGGTGTCAGCTGCAGCTCCGTGATCAGCCTGTCGATCTTGTTCAGCACCAGCACGGGCTTCAGCTTCTCCGTCCAGCACTGCCGCAGCACCGTGATGGTCTGCGAGCACACACCCTCCACCACGTCCACGAGCACCACGGCCCCGTCGCACAGCCGCGACGCCGCACTCACCTCGCTGGAGAAGTCAATGTGGCCCGGCGAGTCGATCAGGTTTATCAGGTGCTCGTCCACCAGCGGCTCGTCCGTGCCCTCCTGCCTGTGCAGCACACGGAAGTACAGCGAGATCGCCGACGACTCCATCGTGATGCCCCGCAGCTGCTCGTCCGGCCGCGCATCGAGGTACCGCACCCGCCCGGCGAGCCGCTGCGAGATGATACCGTTCGACGCCAGCAGCGAGTCCGCCAGCGACGTCTTCCCGTGGTCGACGTGCGCCACTATGCATATGTTCCGGACACACCGCGGCTCGTTCTGCAGCCGCTTGAAAGTCTCCGCACCAACTCGAACCATCCTCACCAAGTTGAGATACTCACAGGACTACTGTACTGACGGAAAACACTCCTGTATCCGCATCTATGCGCCCCCCTCCCCCCCACCGACCTTATATGCACAATGGGCAGGGCATCCGATGAGCTGTTTGGGCTGCGGGGGCCAGGGCGACGCTTTGCGGGCGACCCACAGAAACACCCGCACAAAGTTTTTCCAGCTGCTGCAACGGCAGAGATGTGCTTTAAAGAGAGCTGCTATCCCAGGACTGGTGAGACTGGGATGGTGAAGGAGGACAAGGGACCCAGTGGAGATGTCTACGGCGATTGGGGTGTGTCCGCGGTGCGGGGGCAGGCTGCACCGGTACATGGTGCAGATGAAGCATGCGGTTGTGATGTGCAGCAACGAGCAGTGCCCGTACCCGTTCGGGGAGCCGCACGGCGTGGAGGGGAACCTGGTGTACGTGGAGGGTGCGGACCTGCTCGAGGCCGCGCGCACGAGAGACAAGAACCAGAAGTAGTGCACGTACAGCGACAAACCACAGAACCACACGCCGTTTGCACATATACAAGTGCACATATACAAGTGCACATATACAAGTGCACATATACATATATATATACAATGTAAATGTGCTTACACGAACACACAGAAAGATGCAAACGCACTCATATACACACCCAAATACATATACCTATATATATACACCCACCCACCCATATAATGGCAATAGTATATGAGAGATGAGATGGATCGACATCACACCGAACGTCACACCACATGATACTATCACAAATCACGCACTGTCACCTGACAATATCACATACCACGCAACAACACATGATACATACCCACACACGTAACATCATGTGACTGTGAATATTTTTTTTTCTTTGGGCTGGCGGGCGGGCGGGCGGGCGAGAGAGAGGAGA